>JAECUM010017426.1:0-69954 GCA_016617855.1 Megalonaias nervosa | reverse complement strand
GTACTCAACATTTACCGTTGTACGCTTTTTTATCAGATTTGTTGTCATCATTGCAATTTTCTTTGTGCAGGTGTCATTTTCTGACTGAACCATCACAATATTACCTATGTATTTCATATTTCATTTTATGAGTCAGTTCATGATGGAATGAACTATATGCAGATTGTACATGATAGACTACGTAATATATTATGTTTATTATTATTATTATTATTATTATTATTATTATTATTATTATTTTCTAAATTGATTGCAGATAAATTAATTTAGGTTGGATTGAAATCAACATCAATTAAAGAGTAATAATGCTATTCTGTAAACGTAAACCATAATTGTTTTTCATAAAAAGGCAGGCCGAAACTGTGTGCTTTCAAGATCAGGTGCTATGTCCCCTTATCAATCACGTTTTTGCTTTCATGAATCGAAAATAAGAAAAGAAAACAAAGGAGCATGCCTATTTTGTGCCTACTACTGGAAGATACATAATTAATTATATTCCCTGTAGTGTGTGTGTGTGTGTGTGTGTGTGTGTGTGTGTGTGTGTTTGCCTGCGTGCGTGCGATTTGGATTTGTAACGTCTCTTTAACAGGTTTTCAGTCATAATCGCTGCGATGTCTGCATTGTAGCAGTTTTTAATGATGTTTAGCACTGGGACATCATGTTCCAGAAATGAAGCACGATGTTCCGACCAGTCAAATTATCCCGACACCTGGCCGACCAGTCCTAACAATAACCCCTTAATGCTGAGCGCCCAGCTGCTGGTGCCATTTTTAATACGTCATTGGTATGGATCAGCCTGTGACCTTCCGCATGCGACACGGACGCTCTAACCATTTTTAGAATATTTTCGGTAGGAGCAATACCTACAAAAAATATGGATGAGTAATCCAGACGGTATGGACTACTCAAAAATCAAAGTCGCGAAAAATAGTAAATGTGATAAACAGAATTATATACTCGTACATATTGTTATGCTGACGAAAGTAATTACACATACCAAACATTTATATGGCAACCAGTTTCGTAAATTTCATTGTTGTCTTTTTATGTCTCAAATCTTATAAAGTTCTATAAATGAAACTCTGATAGATTCCACTATTGGTATATATTGCTACCTCTTTTCCAGTCGCCTGTTTTTAAACTATTTTTAAAGTTAATTCAAACTTTGTGCTAATGGAGAGAGAGAGAGAGAGAGAGAGAGAGAGAGAGAGAGAGAGAGAGAGAGAGAGAGAGAGAGGAAAGGAGCACCAAAAGAAGAAAAATTAAATTGGCCTAAATATGGAAATTGCGGTTTGAATAACATACACAAAGGGCGATATACTTCTTGAATAGGAATTGAAACTAAGCTTTGTCGCGATAAAAGTGGTATGGCAACTATAACGATATCATTCATATGTTTCAATGTTTCATTATATATGTATAGGTTATTGACTGAGTATTGACGAATATTGGTCCCGAGCGCATGTGGCAAAGGGCGCCTGAGCTTGGTATGCCACATGAAGGAGGGACCGATATTTTTCAATACTCAGTCAATAATTTTTTTTTATTATATACTTAATAACAAGCATATTATTCGTTCTAATATATTAAAGGAATAATGCAATTGAAACAATAAAATTATTTTGTTTTCTTTCATATTTTATATGATGTTCAATCTATGAATGAAAACTGAGCACCGCGCATTAATATACACTAATACTATAGACGCGCGCGTCAGTAGTTTACAAAATTTAGCTTGCTAATGAGAATGGAATGTTAAGTGGGCAAAGAAAAACAACGAAATCTTGATACAAGAAACAAATGTCTATATGAGGAAAAATGCCTCAATGCATCAATGGAAAATGAAGCTACAATTATGAAAAGATGACAGAAAAAAATTCCTCGAA
Source organism: Megalonaias nervosa (assembly GCA_016617855.1). NCBI lineage: Eukaryota > Metazoa > Mollusca > Bivalvia > Unionida > Unionidae > Megalonaias > Megalonaias nervosa. Next base: position 68,068 of record JAECUM010017426.1, on the reverse strand, counting down.
TGTGGTATTTGTAGGCGACTTAGTTGTCTTGATGCTGTCATAGCCGAAGAACTATATGGGAGAATAGATTTGGAACAGTAGTGTGCATCAGGATTTAAACATATTCCTTCTGCTCATTTACGCTTAATTTAGAGTCGTATGCAGTGAGTGATGAACTATTAGTGTCCTGTGAGCTGAATGATTTTATGTGGATGCTACTTACACCCGTTGTAAATGAGATTCTCTGTGCAGCGTGTGCTGCTCGCAACCCTGCAAATCAGGATGTACTCATGTGTAAGACCTCTTTTCATGGTATATAAATACTTAAGATGGTGTGACCTTAGCAGGATGATCGGACAATCGTCGTATGTTGCTAAGTTAGTTACAGTGAATGAATGTTGTTTGCACCTTTTCTAGAATGAAAATTTCATGTTTCTTCCAAGGCTACCTTTTCCTTCTGGCATCCAATAACAACCAAATAGTTGTATTATTATTATTATTATTATTATTATTATTATTATTAGCAATTTCGAAGCACTTCATGACAAAATGAACAAAATTTAAACTTCCAGTCGGAGGGAAATATTGAAACTGTTCATGAATGCGCGATTCCTTCCTTCCAGAAGATACCTAAATCATGTAACACTTGTCTTGCCAGAAAAAGTCTATAAAAAAGAATGCTATTTTGAATTCCTGTTGCAATAAAGTGTCTAATGACAATCCCGCATAAAACATATCACGACGGAAGTAGAAACATTTTAAAATATGTACCGTTTTGTACTGCGAATAATAAAATATACGTCTTGTGTAAATACTGGGAATGGAGGTAGAGCGGGGCATAGTAAATTGGGCGAGTACTGCTTGAGTGAAAAGTATCTATATGTTAAACTTACCATACTGACATCCGGGGCCCATCCATCTGGCAGCACATCCTCCCTCACACGTTCCCGTATCATAGTCACACTGTGCATCACCTACACAATGACATCTGTAAATACATTTCGGACCAAACTGAGGCCCGTTCTTGTAACCACCGGGCGGGCATTGCAAACCTGAAACAATCCAGGAGTTTATGGAATGAAGCAAATATAAAGTTAAAACGGACTGATTCTTTCCATTTACCCAATTCACTTATTTGAATACAATGGAATGCCATCGTTCTAGAGAATGAGCTTATGCTTCAATATATTTATTCTCCTCCATTATTTAATCTGTTTTCTGCATTCCGCATCTCACAACGAAAATAGAGAACAAGACAATACAATAATGAATCGAAAATCGAAACTCACAAATTGAAACAAAATAAAACAGCAGCTTGTAGTAATATGTACTTAGTTAGAAACCTAGCATAAAATGTAAATTAGAGAGTTCAAAAGTTTGTATATGAACATTATGTTACAATAGATGGGCATAATACTTCATATTTGTATTCCCACAAACGACCAAATGTGCATTCTTTCTTGATACTGTCTGTGTGTCGGCTTCTACCCAAGATGAGAAAGATTTGATTCGTTTGATCAATATGTTCGATTACTTGTATACGATGGGTTTTTTGTTATCAATCGTTCATATTTAATATGACTGTTGCTTCAACAAACACTTATGTACCAAACAAGACTAAACGGCCGCGGACTCTAGAGCTTTGTAATGGCCTAAGAAATTGTCAAAAAAATTATTTTCTTTATTTTAATAGCTGTTTATTTAGTTTATATAGGCAAACCATTCTCTTTAAAAAAAATACACTGCATTTTTTATATTTATCAGGTGCGATGACGTCATCGGTGGCCGCCCATGAGTTGTAGACTGCGGAAAATGTGAAACATACAGCCCTCTGCAATGTATTTATACAAATTAAACTGTCTCCGCAGTCACGAGAAAAATATGAAACTTTCAAGAAGTGTTCCTTAATGGACGAGTTGAACTCTCTGCAAATTGTATATTGTTTCACTCATGCGGTCTACGTTAATTTGAAAGAAATAGATTCTAATACCGGCATTACTGAGAAAGGGACATTGATGCGCTTTTTAATGTTATATATAAAATCCATATTTGTAATTGTATATTACCGGTAATTTACAGCTCCTAGAAGAAATTACATTTATTTAAAACGTGTGTAAGAAATGTATAAAAAGAAATCTAAGTTGCGTCATTATAAATTATTTTGATACTGGCTCATCTGCATATTCCTATCACATAATTCAGTACATTGCAACTATGGCGCTATTATTGCAGTAAAAGCTTACAAGGTAGGTAATTTTGATACAACAATTAATATGTCCTAAAACACGAATAGTTTTAACTAAGAAAACTATTAGTTTAAATGGAGTTTTACTTTATCAGACACACATATTCTTTAGAAATTGTGGAAACTATTTACAGTTGAAATAATTCCATCAGGTGTTCAAAAGTAGTAGTTAATGGGAACAATAGGGGGTCAATGGGACTTAAATGCAAATAAGTGAATTTGGAATATAGGGTCAAGAAAATGTATAGGATCAAGCAATTTATAGGGTCAATGGGAATTTAACATGGTGTGACAGTATAGGGCCAATAAGAATGGAACATGGATGATGTCAAGGCACAGGACACTGGGGGATAAATGACAACACTGTTGCCAGTGGCTGCCCTCAATCGGGCGGACACTTTTTTCTTTGTTTCTTTGTTTTTCCTCTTTGTGTCTTTTTACTCTGCGATAATCAAAATAAACTCTTTGTGGATGATTTATTTGTAATATATAGTTTTGCTAATCATGTCCTCGGTAATCCTCAACGTACTGATTTCAGCTCTAACTATTACAAAAAATTGTATCATTTTGTTGTGTCAACGTTTTGCTTGAGAACTTTAGCAACAACATTTATCAACGTTGCAATAAATCATCTTAAAGGCAATATAACAAATAAGGCAAGTGGTTATTTCCGCAACACTTACTCAGACTGCTTAACTCGCATTCCAAACGAAACTGGGGCCATTCTAGCCTCCACAATATTTATAAGGTGTACGTTATCTTCCTTTCCTTTCTCAGTCTCCCTAGAATTTGCTTTTCCTCTGATCCAATAATATTTGATCCTGCTAATCATCTGCATCTTGAAGCTAATATCATGATCTATAGGTAGTGTAGAATATAACACTGACATTGCCTATAGTCATTGTCTATAGGCAGTGTTAAATATAACACTGGCATTGTCTATAGGCAGTGAAGAATATAACACTGGCATTGTCTATAGGCAGAGTAGAATATGTCACTGGCATTGTCTATAGGTAGTGTAGAATATAACACTGGCAATGTCTATAGACAGTGTAGAACATAACACTGGCATTGTCAATAGGCAGTGTAAAATATAACAATGACATTGTCTATAGACAGTGCGGAACACAACACTGCCATTGTCAATAGGCACTGTAGAATATAACAATGGCATCGCCCAAGAAGAACGCAGTGGAAAGATTTTATTATTCTCTGATGTAATGTACTTTTTACTGTAATAAAGAAAACATACTGAGTAGCCCTATTGTATTTTGCATTCTAGACATGTAAAATTCTGGTGCTTTGCATCGTTAATTTAATATTGCTATAATAACAATTGATACAATTTAAATTATGTATTAATTTGTATATACGATTTGCATGCTCTGTGCAGCCTATCCACTCAGAGTATTTACGCCCACACACATTAGCGTAAGTCTCCAAGATTTAACAACACTCGGAGTATTTACGCCCACAAACATTAGCTTAAGTCTCCAAGATTAAACAATAAAATAATAAAATAAAATAGAGACAAACAGTCATACATACAATTATATTGTTATAAAGGATATACAATTTATTAATTTAAAAGAAAATTATACAATTTTATATAGTGCATTGGTATTAAGGCCATTTGGATACAAAGTATCTAATTTATGAATCCAATAAGTTTCTTTTATGAGTCTATTCATGTCTCCATGCACAATATCTATTGGCATGAAAGAAAAATCAAGTAGACAGTGATTATTGGTATTAAAATGTGTAGAAATATTAGAGGAAAACTGAGGATCTCTATAATTTTTAATATGAAAGCGATGATTATTCATTCTCTTAGAAACTTGTTGAAGTGTTTGTCCAACATATTGCATATTACATTTTTTACAGGTTATCAAATAAATCACATCAGTTGATACGCAGTTAGTGTTATAACGTAGAGAAAATATCTCTTTTGTATTAGCGCTACTGAAAGAAGTACTTTCTCTTATGTTTGCACATTGAGAGCACCGGTGTCTATTACATTTAGATGACGAGAATTGTCTTTTTTTATTTTCTGTCTGTTTAGTTCTAATTAGAAAATCTTGCAAATTCTTGGGTCTTCTATAAGCAAGAATTGGTTTATTGTTGTAAAGTGATTTTACGCTGTTTTTATTTGATAAGTTTAGGAGACTCCAATATTTATTAATTATAAGGCCTATATTAGGTAATGAAGGATTATATTGTATTGTGAAAGGAACTATATTTTTTTCTATTGTACAATTTGCTGTGTTTAAAGCCTCATGTTGAGTAAGATTACGGGTTTTGTTCAGCGCAGAATCAATGATATGTGTAGGATAATTTCTGTTTTGGAAATATGCTTTTAAATCATTCAGCGAATTTTGTAATTGACAATCATCTGAAATAATGCGTCGATATCTTTTGGCCTGGCTATATGGTATACCGTTTTTACATGACATGGGATGACATGAAGAATATTCCACATACTGGTGGATATTAGTTTCCTTGACATGAATATTTGTAGAAATAGTGTTATCCCACAGAAAGGATATCAGAATATTTAGATCATTTTATGAGACCACATGTCCACAAATTACCGTCATATCTTCATGACACGATAGATTATCTCATGAAAAGCAAAGCAAGCGAACCAATACTGCCCGATACATTACTTGTTTCCTTAGACGTCACATCTTTGTATACTAACATACCGCACGACGAAGGGATACTGGCGTGTAGAGAAGCATGGGAAACAAGAACTGTAAACAATCCACCCACACACTTATTAGTCCAACTCCTGGAGCTTGTCCTAAAACTCAATAACTTTGAATTTAATGAAAAAAAACTACCTCCAAATCAATGGAACTGCAATGGGTACAACAATGACCCCTTCGTATGCTAACATTTTTATGGGAAAACTGGAGGGTCAGCTTTTAGCATCGGCTGAACTTACACCATACCAGTGGGTACGCTTTATCGATGATATAGAAATGAAGTGGCAACATGGAAGAGAAAGTCTGGCAAACAACTTCCATCCTTCAATAACATTCACGGCAGAAATCCCCAACTCAAACCACGTTTTCCTGGACACAACAACCAAACTGGTGGAAAACAAACTACATGCAGACATCTACTCGAAACCAACCGACAAACACAAGTATCTCCTCCCAACCAGCTGTCATCCAAAACAATGCATTAGGAACATTCCATATAGCCAGGCACTGAGGATACGCAAATTTGCTCCGACGATGAAACATTCCAAGAAAGGTCTGAAGAGCTATCTAAACATTTAATTTACCGAAGCTACGACAAAGACCTGATTGCGGAGGCAACCCAAAGGGCTAAACAAACAAACCGCGATGACCTACTAAAATATGGAAAGAAGGAAAAGGCTGATAGGATACCATTTATCCTGACTAGCATCCAGACAACCCCAAAGTAGGTAAAATCATCGCGAAACACTGGCCCATCGTGGAATCGTCGGACGTACTAAAGCTAATCCTTCCGAACAAACCTGTAGTAGCCTACCGAAGACCAAAACACCTCAAGGACATCCTAGTCAGGACGAAGCTAACGCCAATCACTAGTCAAGACCACCCTAGTCAATCTGGCCCCTGTGGCGATAAATGATGCAAAACCTGTCAACATATGATAGAGACCAGGACATTTATTAGCACAGTGACTAGAGAAAAACTAAACATACATGGTCCAAACAAAACATGCAAAACAGAGAATGTAATTTATCTCATCACATGTAAGATCTGTGGCCTTCAGCATGTCGGAGAAACTGAAAAGCTACACAAAAGGATCAACCTTCATAGATCTGACTGGATGTCAAAGAAGCTGTTCAGAAGCCCGGTCGCAGAACACTTCTCCTCCCCTGGCCACACTTTCAGTGATATAACACTTATCGCAAATGCTAACAACCCCAACTGGAATTCCGAAACCAGGAAGGAAAAGGAATCTTCCTGGATACGCCGCCTTAGAACATTGAAACCACGCGATTTAAACCAAGAAGACTAAAAAAAGACAGCCATGCACAAGTCGAATTATCCTTTGCAGCCGACATATTTTCATTTCAAAACTTTTCAAAATTTTCTTAGTAGCCTTCAATCACTACTATAAGAATGAAATATCTGGGATATAATTTGGGCTTACATAAATGTACACAAAGTAATAGATGTCGCTATGGCTCATCGATTTCTAGGTTAATACAAATATTTTCCAGTATGCGCAACAAGTTGATATAGGCTGGTTGAGACATAATACATTTAAAGGTTGAATTCATGTAGAAACAGCCATGTAGAGTTTTGCAAACACAACGGGTTTTGTGTTTTATTTGTTTGTTTTGTCTATGTTTTGTATATGCCTTTGATAAAGACTCATTAAGAGTCGAAAGCGCTCAGGCTAGTTAGATACTAGTTTTGCACTGTTCGTCGTCAGTTTATTGCATATATATATATATATATATATATATATATATATATATATATATATATAGATATATATATATATATACTTGTGAGTGCGTTTGTGTGTTAATGTTAGTACTTACTGGCACCTCAGCACAATAATGGCTTTATGGTGCCAACTACATGTCAAGTTACAAATATCTTGAAACTAAGAATTGTGCCAAAAAGACCCTAGAAATTGCATTAGTTCAAAACAAATATAGCCATAAAGAAGGAAACTGTTTTATTGCTCTAGATTCAAAGCCGCATAGCTTGTGAGCTCTGTGGCAGCGAGTCCAATAAACCTTATTTAACTCTTTTGTTTGCGAGCTGACAATTTCGATTGTTGGTTATTCCTGTCAGAACAGTCTCATTTTATGTGTGTCAGGGGGAAGAAAGTGTTCTACAACTGTGCTTCTAACATATGTGTATGTTCGACTTCCTGTTTAATATGTCGACTCCACACATACTGGTTTTAGCAGCATTTCCGTGTTATTAAGAAGGTCACATTTGCGTTTTGCGTTAGATGGCATGAAAGTAAACAGTGGGATATTCGCCCCTTGCTATACTGAAGAAATTACTAGATTTGATCACATTTTGTCACATCATGCATATGTATGTCCATGCGGTTCCGGTGTATATATTAATGTTGCACTAGTTATTTGTTGCAAAAACATAATAATGTGCCAGTAATTAACATAGTTATTTTATATATTTTTTACTTTAGTAATGTCCTATTCATACGACAGCGGGTTTATGCGTTGCTTTTGTGCGCTAGACATGCTGGATTCACTCGTGCGCATACAACTATTCGATTATTTTCATGTTTTACACATTATTTCCAATATCTGACTCATTCCATTCATAAAGATATGTTAGACCTATTACAATGTATTGTTTAATAATATGATAGTATCGAAGAGCCCTGGAGGGGAGAAGAATTGGGTGGATTAAGGAACATGAAATCAGTCTGTGAATGGTTTATTTATAAGAAAACTGAGAAGACCTCAATATTCCACAATATTATTTTCCGAAAGCTGAGAATCAATACCTCTTTCACATGGCCATTAAAAATCTGGGAGCGGGAGAGGGAAAGTCATTATCTTTTCTACTTGTTGGGTGACTAATGTAAACAAGAATAGGAGAGCAACTTTGTAGACTAGGCTTCGTAATTTACATTATATGTTGCCTAATTGGAATCAAGATTGCGTAACCGTGGCATAGGCGACACAATCCAAAAGTCGTTATATACAGTGTAATATATATTTTCTTTTTGTGACCACATGAAATATAACATTTTGTCAACCTTATTTAGAGTATTTCTATCTTTTCATATGGTATAATACATTCAAGAAATCAGGATGGTATGTTATTATAAATGGGTGTGTCGACCTTTTAAAATTGATGCTTAAGTTACCAATGTCTTGTCTACTAATGGCAATTCAAATTAAGATTCTATAACAGCGTTTTTTATTGTTTCATCTTCTACATGAATTTCTGTAGTCAACTGAAACTTTGGAAAATTATTGTTGCATGTATCAGGTTTGAACATTGATATGCAAGAACTTCCTCTACCAACTACGCAGGTACATGGGCACATCTTTCTTACGATGTAATATACCGCGTTGAAGTATTAAAATAAATCTTCAATATCAGTCGTTGCATTGAACTGTAATTTGTGGATAATATTGTTATGTTCAACCATGTGGCAGCCATCATGGATGTCTGAAATGCATCATTTTCTTTAAGTGCTAACTAGACTATGTGTTGAACATGGCAAGTAGATTAGGAGGAATAGAGATAACAGACTACTGCCAACGGACGGACGGACGACGCACTACCCAACACACGTACGACGGATGACAGACCAACTCATAAGTCGTTCTGATCTACGACCAGCAGAGCTAAAATATTCCTCTGGAAAATGTGTGTGGGTTGTACATGACTTTCATAAGATTTCATTTCAGTTCATTTTAGGTTTCATAAAGATACCGGATTTGACAAGATTTACTGAGCAATTTAGCAACCAGTGTGTAAAGTCCTATGTCCAAACTGTGACTTAAAACTGTGGACCATAAGTTGTTGTTGTTGTTGTGGGGATTTACGCCATTTTTCAGCACACGATAGGCTATACATGGCGGCCAGTATTAATGGTGGAGGAAGAAACCGGGAAATACGCGGAAAGAACCACCGACCCACGAGAAGCTACTGGCAAGCTTTCTCACATATCCACATTCGCCGAATCTTAGACTCGAACCCCCGGACCATAAGTAGTGTTCATGTCCTGTTTGTTCGTGAGAGGAGGAAAGAGACCCACTTACCGATTAGCAAAGACGGAAAGACAGTTCCCCGTTTATGCCACTTGATACGAGTAGGTTCATCATAAGGGATCAGATATGAAACATCATCACTGACCGATGTAGAAGCGGTTTGGGGTCACTTAAACTCCCTTTCTATTTTGAAAACAGGAGATGTTTCAGTGAAGAAACAGAAACTATAAAGTTTACCGTTTTAAGCAAAACATCCCTTGTTCAAACTGGATCGTCAATGAAAAATGAAATCCTCTGTCTAGCCTTAATTATGAAGGTTAACAGATAATGATTAAAAAAATTCATAGACGTTTTCTTGACTATGTACAGCAGAAAACTAGACATTTTGTTCATTTTCATTGCCACAAGCATCCCTCTGTTCGTCTGATTCTTATCCGTCCATCTGCCTGTAAGAAAGCTTATTATTGGTTCTCCTCCTATGCTACTTTTACGTATTTGGTCTATATTTTGCGGTGTGAAGAAATTATTGGTATAGATCTACATCCATATTTACATTTCTTCCTCAACTTGACTTAGGTATTTTTGGAACAACTGACCAAGAGAGGAGTATTTTAAAAGTTTTAGGAAAATTTTTCATTTTGCAATTTTAATGGAACATTGTACAGTTTAATTAAGACGCACAATAAAGTTCTTTTCTTACATTACCTAAGTTTGAAATAATTTTTTATAAAATACTGTCAATTTTCAGGGACGTGGATTGCCTAACCCACTTCTTTTAAACTGGTTGAAATACTTAACTACAACTTTGTGTGAGACATATTGGTTTATGAAAATGTACAATTTAGGTTTCAATGTTTAGCTCAAGCTCCAGTTTTATAAATTTCTAAAATGATGTCGAAACAAGAGTACCTCGAAGGTTCTGACGTTCTACTGACCGAGAGGAATTTCCAGGAATTAATGATAAGACCACTTCTTCCTTCTAACTTTTAAGTGTGAAACCATCTTTCATCTTAGTCAGTGATAACAAGAATTTTAAATGAGCTAATGTTTTGCAGATATTGTATTATAGATTGGCACCATATTAATTTAGGACCATATATATATATATATATATATATATATATATATATATATATATATATATATATATATATATATATCATATTGCGAGATAGATATTTATACCAAACTACGAGACACTATACTAGCAAATTTTGTTTCCATATTCTTTCGTTACTGCAAATGCAACAATTTAATTAATACCAGATATATCATTCTGGTATAATGAGCAAATCGTACGCACATGGAATGTTGAGTACTAAATCACAAAATAAATTAGAGAGGACAAATGTACCGATTATAGGATTCAATCTGGCCTTGCCGAGTTTGCATTTTGACTGTGCAACTGAATCCCTCATCTACCGTTTATGTGATCATATATAGGGATTGAAGACATTATCTACCCACCTCTGTCAAGAGGTACGAGGCATGTATCTGACGCTTTAAAGAACACATATTGTGCAATTTAAACTAAACATTTTGATCGCATTATGCATCTTGATCAATCCTTATCTAAATGATTCGCAGATCAACTTTAAACTTAAAAGTGGGTTAGCATTGCACATTATATGTGGAAATATTATTAAATAACAACTTACCCATGGTAATGACAATAAGAAGCGTGAAATTAAGAAGTAGTTCCATAGCGTGTATCTTGATAAAGCTATCATCCCATAGTATGGTTGTCGTCTTTATATATACTGTTCACAAGCACGTTGTAATGTATGTCACTTGTAATACGAATGATTCAACGACTAGTAGTCAGTTCTAACCAATCAAGACAAAACATGCGGTACACGCGTGATTATTTTCCCGTGCACTTTCAATTTAATGCTAAATAAGTGATTTAAATTTTGGCTTTCTTCGTTGAAAGATCGGTGTATTTGAGTTAAATATTTGCCTAAAATGTATTAAGGTGACAAAATACTATGTGGAAAAGGAGAGTGCTTGTATGGATTGAGCAAAGCGAAAATATTTTTGGTAAAGTGTTTGGATATAGGGGATACCTGCGGTGCAGACTGCAAAGTTGATCAATTTTAATCTGGTAGCGACCATTCAAATGGACTGCCATCTATTACACTTATTCCTCGTATGCGAAAAGAAAAACTAGGGTGGGCTTAAGAAAAGGATAATTTGCACTGAAAACATTGTTCACTACGAACAGTCGGACACAAGTATTTGTGCCGTTGATTTGTGTGAAATATATTTCAAACAGAAAATAAAGAGTGAGTTTAATACAATGTCATGCGTGTATAAACAGAGAGATTGATATAATTAAAATTAAAGCAAAGCATAGAAATGTATAGTTTTGAACTGTCATCCTTATTGATTGGAAACGATGCGGCATTATGATACTGGCAATCACAAGAAAATATCTATTAAAATGATTCTACAAAGGGACATATTGGTTCCTATGTGCAATAAAGGCCGCGAAAAGTTTATATTGGTAAAATAAATCTTACACTTTGAAAATAAACAGTGTGGTACATAAACCATGGCTGCAGGTGCACAACAATTTTGTTTATTTGGAATAATATGAGTATGCGTTAACTAAGAGAATCTTTCAAGTTTTACTATATCGTAGTTGCTTGATTACAGCATAGTTTAAAAGCTATTCAACATAATCTAATGTAATTTGGTATGAGAATAATCTCAAGACCTAAATCTGTCTTTATATCTCGTCAGCTATATTCAAAGTCACAATGTGGGACAATAATGACATCGGCAACCGCATATTCTTGTAATTTTGGTTTCCCATCTATCCAAGACCCTACGAAATATCTATAGTGTGTGAATCCCAACTCGCTCTGCTTGTCCCACTTAAAACTAGTACACCTTCAATCATTTGGAAATATACTGCAATGGCTAATGATATTTTCTTAATTGTTAAGAGACGTCACCCTAACTGAAATAAAACTGACGAGACATACCTCACAAAAGACACCTTGAAGTCTATGTGATTATTTACACACGATTACGAGTCAGAATAATTTTTGATAGATTCTTGGGAAGGACTGCTTGATAAGGTGTAGTGGAAATCTAAACTTGCTAGAAAAGACATAATCTAAATGCAATCAACGAATGGCACCCAATTATGTGCAAGGGTATCAGTGTTTTGATGGTTGCAGAAACTGTAAACCGACGGACAGGTGAACGACAGAAATTGTGATTGCTATATGACTGATGCATCGCTATGCACGTCTATAATCATGACTGTAATATTATACTCTCCTGCGATCACTGTGAGGCTTAGTAAATTATTTATTTCTCTCTTTTTTCTTGTAATCACGTGTGCTATCCATTAATTATTTCGTAAGCGTTTGAGTTGATAAACCTCCTTTTCATAGTAACTGTAAGCTCTCTTTACTATGTTGCAATATCATGCCAACAGAGCTCGTTTCTTGCACATTGAATGCTTTAAGACATGAACTATTCTCTCCTAATTGTCTGGAAACGTTTGGAGTATAGATGTTTTCGCTCACCACATACTGGTATTACCCTCTCAAAACATATTACTTTTTCGTGGTACTTTAATCCATCTTCCAATACACAAATTATTGGATATGTAGGTTGTTCTATTCTTTTCCCTGGTCAGTGACAATGTCTCTTTTTGCCAACTCGCTAGTTTAATGGATCAAAACAAGGAACGCGTTACACCACTGAAATAAAATATAAAATTCTACTGATTTCACGAAGTTATTTGTGATACAAAAGTGTAAACTCTGAACCATCACATAAATAAAACTCAAGAAATATAATGCATTTTCGGCTTCGCAGAATGACAAAATCTGTGATAGTAAATTCAGGATATCCTTTATATATATACATTAGCCTTGTTGAGACGTTGTTGCCTTCCCTGTTATATAATGCAGAAACGACAAGCACAATGCAGTTATTCTTCAACATAATTTTCCTAAGCATTTTAGAAAAGGGAATTTGAATATATTCTTTTCTCAATATTAATTTTGGTTTTAGTGTCCAAAATATCTGCAGGTTAGTAACGTATATTACGGTTCAAATGTCATGATGGAACTTCCTTAAGGTAAACATCGCACAATTCGCTTTTTTTGAAAGTAAGTACTTATCACTGCAAATATTGTTACAGTTTAGTTAACGGTTCCATTACATGCCCAGCACGTGCTTGCATATATTTGGAATAGTATCATCTATTATGTATGTTGTGATAATTAAACAGCATGCTATAATTTCGGAAGGACATGAGCAATAGGTAAAAGTGTCATCGTTTATTTGTATTAATCAAGGGTTCAGCAATCAGTCTGTTATGAAGTCTACAGTTTTTCATGTGATTTCGAGAAATACAGGAAATATGAAAAGCACGGTGAGGATATGTCGAAGAAAGTACGCACACAGCGCGATGTTCTAGATTAATTGGTCATAATAATAATAATAATAATAATAATAATAACCAGGCATGATGACACTCTTAATTTAGATTAAAAATGCTAACGCACAAAATATCAAGGCATTTGTCATATTTCAAATGAGTCAAGATATTCAGACCAAGAAGAATATATGTGTAGCCATGAAATCAATTGAATGTGTAAAAAAAAAATGGGTACAATAGAAATAGAAGTTGACGAAGACAGAAAACAGACACGCGTGTGAAATTTCAATTACTGCAGTTTTCGCCGAAAATGAAACGGATCAGACTTACAGCTCTTCAGAGATTTCCTAAACCTAACACAAAATACTAAAATCTGGTAATATACTCTGTTAGGGACCATTTGTATTCGTACATCTTAAATTTGCATAGGATTTAAAATTATCAGACTGATATATTAATTCCGGCCTTTTTACGGTGCTTTACAATACGTAATTTCTTGTAACTGAAATGGTACTACTATAATAAATGGGGCCATTTTAGCGCAGGAATACAACATCACTAATATAAATAACAAAGCTATATCTGAGCAAGCCTATTCCAGGGAGTTCTTTGTAAAAAATAATTTAACTCTTCCAGGGACCCCACAGACATCTCCGACGTCGTAGGTTTTACCGCACACAAATTCGCGAGGATTGTATTTTTTTTTTTTTTTTTTATTGGTGTATTAGTCTATAAGTAATGTAAGTGCTAATAAGCTAGGCGGAGAGTACACAGTGTAAACATACTGTATTTCAAAGTCAGAAGTTTGCTGTTCGGCTATCGTTCTCAAACATTTTGAATATAATAAGCAGTGAAATAACTGCAAGGCGATTAACAAAATAAACTTCATAATTAGGAATAGAATCTAAGGCAGGAAATGTCAATGAATGCATATAATAAATTTGCATTGTATAGCTAGCACACCAGTGCATTACAGTCTAGCGTATGTAAAACTCTCTCAGAATGCAGGTGTACAATTTTAAAAGTGATGAAAAATGTAAAAACAAAATTCATTGTGCGGTTAACAGAAATGAAGGATGATACTTCCTCTAGTGTGCAATACGTGGTTCACAACTGTAAGCTCCAAGAGCTTGGGAAAAAAATATCCATTATAGAAAAGGTGGTCTCGGCATCATGTTGTAAGTGTAGGGGTTTCGATTTAATTGACCCTATAAATCAAAATCGCACGGTGGGCCTATTGCAACACATTTAGAAAAAATATTTAGAAACAATTAATATTCACAATAAAATAGCAAAAGCTTCCTAAAATGTTAAATAAGACAGATTAGAACACAGCAATATCAAAACCAAGTAGCTATACTTTGGCAACGAAGGATTTGCTGAACATTATCAACAACATAAATTAGTCCTCAATATATTTGCCATCCATTTCTCTATCGTTCTGGGAGGCTACCAGGTCATACATGCGTTATATATGTCGGTAGGTAGGTATGCGCGCTTTGTATCTATTTTTGCCTGTATTCATGCATGTATATTTGAATGTTACATATCACCGGGAAGACTTGGTTAATTAATGAGAGTCTCGAAATACACCCAGAATGTCAAGTTCGAAGTTTTTGTTTTGATCAAAACTGTTGGAATATCGAAGGGCTGAGTTTCAACAAATTACTAAAGAACCCATGCCTAAATCAAATAATTAATTGCAAGAACTTTATTATGAATTTATGTTTATGAAAGCACACAAGAAAACATACTTATTAAGTATTCGTTACATTAAGTTATTCAAATATTAACATTGCCGTACAATGCAAAATCTTGGATTGGGATAGAAATATATTCCAAAACACTTTCTTCTCTCATTTTCAGATGATGAAAGTACCAGTATAACATTTACAAAAGTAAAGAAAATGGGCTTTTGCTGAAGAACAACCCCGTTTTAACATCATTTCAATATGTAGCAGTTATCTGAAGTCTTGAGAGCTACCAAATTTCTGACCTTATTAACTGTACTATTGATGTGTAAGACACAAGAGGTTCTATGCACTTGTTGAAGTTAAGAATTTATCTTCTAATCAGCACTATACAAAGAAGCACCTGGAATTTTATTGTTTAACGTCACTGGATATTATAAATGTATCACGGAAATGATATTGTAAAAAAGAGACAAGTAGGCGAATTATTGTTCTCTACAGATAATGCAAATATTTAATATTTTATATTAAATTCATTTATGAGGCTTAGAGCCACAATGTGGGTGAAATTAAAGCTATATTTTTTACACATCTGACGCGCAAACTTCTCTCCTGAAATCAAACTAGTCATTATTTATTCAAAAAATTAAAAGTCTCGATACATTTATGAACATTTTATTTAGCTGATGTGGCCTCAAATTGTAACAATGTAAACTTTTAGACAAGTGGGGTTAGTACTTGTACACCAATACCGCGGAGTGCAAAACCAAGGATCATTTGCAAATATAAGATACAATGTACGTGGTGTCTGCTGAGTACTAAATGCGGATGCCTCATTTTATTTTTGAAAACTAAGAAACGAAAAAGAAAGAATAAAGACAAATACTAGGTCATATTATTACAGAGGTCAGTAACGAAAAAGATTGCTGGACACCAACCCGCAAACAAGCCAAATATGTGTGCAACCTCCACTTCTAAGCACCATTAGATAACTCTAGTCTCCATTATTATCCATTTACAAGGACACACACACACATCAGTGATACATTTACAAGCTTGCTGTATGTTTACAACATGGTTCAATGATGCAAAACATATATTTGATAAATATAGCATTGCCTGGCACAAAATATGAATTTATCCGAGCACATATATGACATTGTTAAGCTAATAATAGCATTTTATATAGATTCAGGGTAGTGTATATGAGGGATGTTCCTCTAACAGGAGGGGAAAGGGGTAGAGGTTACGTTGGGGTGTAGAATGGGGGTTGATCTGGCTCCTATTCAATATTCGAAATTGCTGCGTGCCCAGGACCAGAACAGCTAGTACCTTCGTAGTTGAGAGGCAACTAGTTTAGAGGTTTCCCCTTTGTTTATTCAGCAGTTTCTGTAACAATTTCGGAGAGTTAATAATCTATTTCAACCTTTCTTTGTTATTGCATACTTTATCACCGACTGTGATTTTGCTGATTTGACTATGTATGCTGTGTGTGTATGTGCGAGAGAGAGAGAGAGAGAGAGAGAGAGAGAGAGAGCTCTTGATGGCATGCATAATGAATATTTTCAGATGTGAAAGACAGCAAAGGCATAGGTAACAGAATGGATTTGATTGTTTTGCAGTACTGATCGTGATTGTGTTAATCTCTTTAGAGATATTCACGTATTTACTAGTATCAACAATTTTAGATTTTGGACTTTAAAATATTCTTATTGCTTTCGGTAAAAATAGCCTTTGTGCAAGTGGAACAAAGCTGTCGGAACTTGTGGAGTTATTTACACGCGTTTTAGACAGGCAAATGGTCAAAATGTAAAGGCGGTTCTAAGAGAAGCATTAACTTATATATGAATATTTATATATGAATGAAACCAGTGTGTGACATGGCAAGTGCTTTATATTTTCCTGACTCACTTGCATCGCTTACGTTAGACTTAAATGCAGTCATTATAACGGTATATGTAGTATTGGTTCTAAAGTAATGGATGCTATGAGTCTTTCTCAGATACATGATATTTTATACTTGCTTTTCGCTACACGATCCTCACATTTGTAACTCAATCTTTGCTTTATTCAGATCGATACTTATTTTCAACTCGATACTTGTTTTCAACTCGATACTTGTTTTTTCTACTCAGTTATCCATTTTTTTTTTCAACTCAATAATCGATTTACTCTTCTAGATATAATATTTCCTTTTGTTGACTCCATACACCCTACTATAAGAAAAGAAATTATTTGTACATATACGCAAATTAATGCCGGTATTCTTACTCATGCGCGCTCAATAAGCAAAAGCTCTTATAGTGTCACTTTCTACTGTATAAAATGAAATGAAAATAAGTAACATGAAGTCAATCTGGGCATAGTTTTCAATTATATAGATACATGTACACTGTTGTGCAACATGTTTTCTAATCTCGCGGTCTTTTATGTCCTCCACCTTGACACCCGAACACAATTTAAATTTGAAACAATGAGTAACCAAGAATGTACTTTAGTACTAAATTCAGTGGTACATGACTTTTGTTGACGGACAAAAGAACAAGAACACAATTTTTATTTATGCTTCTTTTATAGTTCACAGGCAGAATGATAAGAATCTGGATTCATTGGTGAGGTAGGACAATTCGCTTATTTTCATTTATTACAAATTTTGTCATAATCGAGCAATATAGTAAACATCTTGTTTGAATCAGTGAAGAATGTAAAAGCTAGACCAAGACAATTTAAGTTCGATGCAGACTAAACCTGTATTTAACTCCAGATTTTGCATAATATCAAGATGTCTGGTACCACAGATAATCACGATGATATGGCGATTTGATCTTAAGACTCTACCTGATTACTTGGATTGGCAGTCTGATTTTCAAAGTTTACATGCCTCCCCCTTTGGAAAGAAAGTACGAAGAATGTGCATAATATATGTTATAGACCTTTGTGAAATCAAATTAATTTAACCATTCCTTACAAAGTATCATCTTTAGTAACTGTACAATTCTTTCTCAAAACTATGAACAAAATAATTCTGCTGCTGTTCAATTGAATATTATCATGTACTGTTGGTTACAATTGCTATTAAGGGAAACCACTAATAATTTCTTAAGAAACATCTATTGCAACAGATGAGCGATATTTTATGTCAGTATTAAGCATATATGAACGCTGTCCATATGTAAGTGAGAAATATCCCTAAACTCCTACAGCGTTAAAGCTAGACAGATGAAGCTGGGTCAGTTCTGGTGGTATGAGTGTAAAATGCTGATGATTCCAATGGGGAATGGGGCTCTTTTGAATTTACATAAATACTGATTAACCCCTTAGTTGTATTTCTTGCATGTGTGATCAATTACCATGTGTTAACATAAATCACACTGAGTCCCTGCGTGAATACGTAACGTGTTATCGTACCCCAAAGGAACTTAATCCATGGGTTGTAACAAAAGCTATTTAGATCCCACCCTGTAACCATATATACATTACAAGGGTGGCTTTCTGGGCTCCACTGGTAAGAAACTAAAACAGGCTATGGGATGGCCTGTTGTCTATCATCCATCCGTCTTTTAGCACAAGAGTGTTATCGCTAGACCTCATAAACTACTCAAAATATTGCAAATTTATCTCATGGTCTCTATGAAATTGGTGCCTCTAAGATGTCCAGTATTGTTCGTTATAGTGGCGTCTTATTGCTGCTTCTATTGAACCAAAAATGATATTGGCATGGCAACATTACTTATAATGAATCTTTGAGTCTAAATGAAAAAGTGCCTTCGCACATCTAATATGACAGGTACATATTAACATGTAACCATATCAACATGGTGTTATCACTATAAGACTTTGCATGAATCAGTCCTAAATGAAAATGGTGCCTATCTATCATCCAATATGGCCAACGTGGCCGCCATCATGACAATCTTGTTCTTACTAATCCTCCTGAACGCAAAATTATATCAACACGGGTTTTTAAGATGTCTAGTCAATGAAGATTGGTAACGATATGACATCCAGTATGATATTGGAAGCCATCTTAAAAAAAACTTTTATTCTTACATGAACTTCTCATGAATAGATGGTCATATCAGCACGCAGTTTCACTAAATGACGTCTTGTGATATCTGGTTGGTCTGGAAAAAAAAAATGGTGCTGATCTGATTTCCAATATGGCTTCTGCGACATTCATCTTGAAATATTGTTATGACTCCTCATTAACAGAACGTCATATCGACATGGTTTTTTCACCCGAATACAACAAATGTGTTTCGTCGGTTCTAAATGAAAGTGGTGCCGATATTACATTCAGTATGGTGGCCATCTTGAAAATCTTATTATTGCTACTCATCGATCGACGGCCAAGTCGATCCCGGCCCCGTTTCACATAAGTTTACGCATTCAAGTTTTAAACGTAAGAAAATTTTATGCTATCATAATTCCAACTTTCATGAATTAAAGGCGTTTTCTGCAATTTGATTGGATGTAAACGGTCACGTGATATTGAAGTGGAATTTTTTACACATGATAAATTATGAGGACTACTTTTGGCTCCCTGTTTCCATGTCATTTGATGTGACGTTTTATCTATATCAACCCATTACACCCTAATAATAACAAGAACAAAACCCCACCCACCTACTCCTGTTATTTCCAATCAAAAGCTACCAATCACAGATAGAAATGGACCATTATAAGTTGAAACAATATAACTACACAGACATTCCTACACTCCACCACTCATCCCTTTTGCCGACGAAGGCATGTGGTATGCTTTACAAGAAAATCTTTGGAAATTATTCCATTTCACCTCGACAACAAGTTACGGCAGCGGTTATTAAGGTCAGGGTCATATCTGACTAAAAATGGACATGATTTTGATTTTGAAAGATTGAAATGCGTAGAAAGTAACAGCAACGTTGCTATAACAAAACGCGCCATAGGCAAGTGAAAACAACGTTGCTATAACGACAGGTGCCACAAGCAAGCATACTTTTCGAAAAAAAAAGAGGAATATCCTGGTTTAACCACATTAGCCATTTTTTAAATAATGATCATAATATATCACTGGCATGACCCTGTATGGCATTCTACCCTGTATTATTATCTAAAGTATCTAACGTATCGTCGAATCTTGGCTAGCGAAGACCGGGCAATGTACAATGTATTATATCGCAGTCAAGAGGCTAATGGAAAAAAAAAAAACTTCGATCTACATAAAAGTGGAAGTTTTGTTGATTAAATAAGCTGATCCGATGTTAGAAGGGAAGTAAATTGGAATTATAAGAATTAAATGATCATGGTTGAGCATCATCGATGTGTAAATTTTACCTAATCACTCACAAAGTTAACATAATTCCAATTTTTATGAATTGAACGCGTTTTCTGCTATTTGATTAGATGTAAACGGTCACGTGATAATGAACTGGAATTTTTCTGCGGACTACTTTTGGCTCCCTGTTTCCATGTCATTTGATTTGAAGTTTTATCTATATCAACCCATTACACCTTAATAACAACAACAGCAAAATCTCTCCCACCCATTACTGTGATTTCCAATCAAAATTTACAAACCACAGATAAAAATGTACCACTATAAGTTAAAACAATGTAATTGCATAGACATTCCTGCACTCCACCACTCATCTCTTTCGCCTACGAAGGCATGTGGTAGGTTTTACAAGCCAATCTTCGAAAATTATTGCATTTCTCCTCGACAACATGTTACAACAGTGGTTATGGTCATATGTCAAACAAGGGATCTCACTAATAATGGACACGATTTTCCTTTTGAAAGATTGAAATGCGTAGAAAGTAACAACAGCGTTGCTATAACAACACGTGCCATACGCAAGCGTAATTTTCTAGAAATAAAAGAAATATCCTGGTTTAACCGCAACATCCATTTTTTGTTCATTAAAATAATGATTATAACAATGTATCACTGCCATGACCCGCTATAACATTCTACCCCACATTACTGTATAAGGTATCGACGAATCTAGGCCAGCGAAGATCGGGCTATGTATTCTATCGCAGTTAAGAGGCTAATGAAAAAAAAAACTTCCATCACAAAAGTGAACGTTTTCTTGATTAAATATGCTGATATGATGTTGGAAAGGAAGTAAGTTGGAATTATATGGATTAAATGATCATGGTTGGGTATTTATCGATGTGCAAATTTTACCTAATCACTCACAAAGTTAAGATAAAGTCCTTCGTACGATATTTACTTGGTGAGTGATTATGTAAAATTTACACATCGATAAATACCCACCCATGATCATTTAATCATATATTGTAAGTGTGTTCGGCAAAGATATCGATGGGAACATTTCTAACGTCCAAGAAACAACTTTTGCGTAAGCTACTCTTTTGTATGGAAGGTTGATAATAAATCGGTAAAATACAATAGGGTACCTGCAAGACACTTACAATGGACAGCGACGAAGATGACGACAAGAACAACAATAACAATACAATGACCCAAAATATATCGGACGAAACATTCCTTGGTCCATTGCTTATTGAATGAAATACAGGTTTTATTGCCTGTGTGTGTGTGTGTGTGTGTGTGTGTGTGTGTGTGTCGGGTTAATGATGTTGCGGTCACATGTACTTGAGTAAGGAGGAAACTAATGATAACACCCTCCCCAATTAACACATTAGTTTCCCCGTTTTTGTCGTGCCCAGGCATTGCCATAGTTGCCACTGTCAGAGATGCAGCACCCCTGCCCCCCCCCCCGTCCAGAACGCCTTAAATCCGGACCCATTTAAGACCATTACACCTTAAATAATATAAAAAATCTTAACTAATTTGTTATATATATATATATATATATATATATATATATATATATATATATATACACTCTGCAGCTGCCGGAATATGTATGCCCTAGGTAGTTACTTTGTCTGCCTAATGGGATTAGAGTAACTCTGTGTGTGTGTGAGAGAGAGGAAGAGAGAGAAAGGCAGACAGACAGACAGACAGACAGTCAGTCAAAGACAGATAAAGCGACATGAAGTAAGAAAGGGGTTATATAGTTAGAAGTCGACGAATAAACATATTTGAACGTACTTTGGAAAGAAACTTCCAAGTCATACTTCTTTAGTTATCTATATCAATAGGGTTATCTAATCACTTCACTATATATATAATGACTTTTATTTCCTTAAAATAGATGAGTGTAATTGAAGGTCCACATGCTGTCATTTCCAAAACTACTGCCAAGCAGAGTCCAAAATTACAAATGAGACATTTTATTTAATTATTTGTGTCAGCTACAACCTTCCGGACTTACTTTATATTGATAGCAATAATACGAATAGGATTTCAGTTAGTTTTTAATTTCACGTTTGCTTCAGGTTTTTTATTTTTTTAATTGTAAGACCAAAATCTGAAGAGATAAAACTCATTCGTTTTTTGACACCACCTCACTGATTGCGATAAAATCACATTGTATACAGTGTGACGTGATGGAGATCAATTTCATTAATCGGGGGATCATCTCAAAATAATCTCTCTCTCTCTCTCTCTCTCTCTCTCTCTCTCTCTCTCTCTCTCTCTCTCTCTCTCTCTCTCTCTCTCTCTCTCTCTCTCTCTCAGGCACACACACATGCACGCTTCATAAATTTTCTCAAAAAGGATTGAGTTATTTTAATGACAATATCTGTATAATATGTTTAACTATATAACAGCAAGTATTTTAAACTATTTAACTTATTTAATGCAAAGAAATTAAATTATATCAACTATTAGGTTTATGTCTAATTATTAGATTGAGATCCATTTAAACAATGAGTAGGTTTATCTTCATATGCATTGTATCCCCATGCTTTTTCGCATTTGTATCTGAATAAAACCGGGATAATATAGGTTACTGCATTTGTATGGGAAAATATGAACAAGTTTTTCGGATGGATATACTGCAGAATATCCATGCGAAAAACACGTTCATATTTTCCCATACATAAGCAGTAATCTTTTTATTATATGCTCATTTTCTTCTTCTACCTAAGGCTTAAATATATAAACAAAAATACAATATAAGAAACAAAGTAACTGAATTTATGCTGTTACGTATGTGTAATTAAATTGCTTGTGTGTTAGTTTTAAAATTCTTTCTTTATTTTATTTTTGTTTCATTACATTTTATTGTAATGATTATTTTCACGGGATTCGATATTTTCTTTCAGTAGATTTTTTTATCTAAAATGTAAAAGATGTTACATTAGCATTTTTTTTTAGTAAACCCTGGTGCGCGGTAGTATAAACACTACGCGAAAACGATTGGCTATTGCCAGGGTCATTTCGGTCTACGTGTAGTCTGAATAAACAATGTTTCATTTTTAAATTTATTTCAGAGTGAGAATCTAGATAGGGTTGTTCTGGCTAAGTGACAAATTTCATATTTGTATTGCGTTGTCCAAGTGTTAACAGACCACGTGACCTATCACGCGAGAACGGGATGATATTTTAGTTGGATTTAATACCCTTTCTGAGCGCTTTTCAGTCAGTCGTCGTAATCGCCTTCCATATTGGAACGTCGTTGAGATTTGAACCTGGATTATATTAGAACTTTTTAATGATAGGGCTTGTGTTTTTCAATCTTAGGATTAAATTTTGGATTATATTCACAAACCGTAACTCCTATTTCCAATTTTTACATTGTTGTCTAGGGAAATAAATTATTTTCTTAAAATAAACAAAGCTTGTTGACTTCACTCTTTTCTCTTGTTATTATTGTACGAGCCTACACGTAACAAAGAGAAAATTGGGGGCTCGTCCGGGATATATGAATTTTGGTTAAATATTTCAGAAAATTGTTTTTTGAAATTTAAATTCCCCTAGTTTTCAAACCCCAAGTACTATTTTACAATTTGTTTGAAATCTTTAGTGAAAACAACAGGCTTTTATTCACAATGTCATCAAAAGTGGAAACTTTTCTTTCTAGTCCAACTCAGGAGCAGTTGGATAGTCTGAAAAAAGATGAGTTCCTTGAACTTGCCAGAAAGTACGATCTTTCTGAAGCAAAATCTTCCTTAACGAAACAAGAAATTAAAAAAATATTGATTCAATATTTGGTAGAGAAGAATGGTTTTGATAAAAGTGTTTTGGCTACGGTCAGTAAGTCGATATCGGACTCTGACATTAAAGTAATGGAATTAAAAATGAAATGCAAGATGGAATTGGAGTTATGGACGTGCAAGCTTCAGAAAGAAGAGAAAGAGAATCAATTGCAGGTGCAATTAGAAGAGAAACAATTGCAGTTGCAATTTGAGAAAGAGGAGAAAGAGAGATAGGAGAGGGAGAATGAGAAACAAATGAAAATACAATTTGAGAAAGAGGAGAGAGAGAGACAGGAGAGGAAGAAAGTTAAACAATTACAATTTGAAAAAGAGGAGAGAGAGGCAGGAAAGAGAGAAAGACAAACAAATGCAAATGGAGTTACAGAAAGAACAAATGCACGTACAGATGCAAAAGTAGAAGGATGAAAAGAATTTCAAATTAAAATGAAAGAATTTCACCTGACAAGTGAAAAGCACGATTCCACTTCACATACAAATTCAAGTTTTGATATTACAAGAAATATCAGGTTCATGCCCCCTTTTAGCGAAAAGGATGCACACAAATATTTTATTTATTTTGAAAAAGTTGCTGAAAATTTTAAATGGCCAAGGGAGCATTGGACTCAATTATTGCAATGTGTACTTCTTGACAAAACCCGAAATATCTATGCATCCCTGTCAGTACAATATAGTTCTGACTATGATTTGGTTAAGGAGTGCATTTTAAAGGGTTATGCGTTAGTCCCTGAGGCTTATCGGCAAAAATTCAGAAACTATAAATAAGAAGCTGGACAAACTTATGTTGAATTTGCTAGAGAAAAAGAGCAGTTATTTAAGAGATGGTGCTTACCCAAGAAAGTTGAACATGATTATGAAAGTCTTGAACAACTTGTGTTACTTGAAGAGTTCAAAAACTGTGTTCCTAATGACATTAAGAATCATCTTCAAGAGCATAATAAGATTGAAACCTTGGAAAATGCTGCTCTTGCTGCCGATGTGTACTCCTTAACTCATAAATTTCCTGTTGTAGGCAAATCATTCACTCAGCAGTCTACTGGTAGAAAGGTATTTCAGCCCAATACAACTATTCCTAAAACTCAGTTTGCCACAACGTCTAAAAATCAAGCTTCAGCTAAACTTGATTCAAAATCCTTGTCTATTCCTACGTGTACCTATTGCAAGAAAAAAGGAAACGTCATTTCTGATTGCTTCAAATTGAAATAGAGGCATCAGACTCAAGATAGACCTATCCTAAATGCTCTTATTTCTAAGAAGTCAAGGTCACGGTCATGTATTGAAAGCAATACATTTGTTGGGTCTCAAAAACCCCAGTCTGATTTTATTATGGAGAATTATGAACCATTCATGTCGAAGGGTTCTATATCCCTCTTGGGTGATTTGGACAATCCTATCCCTATTAAAATTTAAGGGATACAGGAGCTTCTCAGAGTCTTTTATTATTAGGTACTTTCCCTTTTTCTGAGAAGTCCTGTTCTAATGAGAGTGTTCTCATTCAGGGAGTAGAGTGCGGCTCCCTTAATGTTCCTCTCCATTCTGTAAATTTGTCATCAGACTTAGTTTCTGGACCTGTGACAGTCGGTATCGTTTATAATTGACCCGTTGAGGGTCTTCATTTGTTGCTAGGCAACGACCTAGCTGGAGACAAGGTTTTGGTTAATCCACTTGTAACTGACAAGCCTTCTTTGGATCAGAAAGTTGATAATATTGAAAAAGAATACCCTAAGTTATACCCAGCTTGTGCAGTTACAAGAGTTATGTCAAAGAAAGCTCTTGAGAATGATTTTGATAAGGAAAATATTCCTTTAGCTGACACATGTATTGGTCAGGCTTTTAATGAGGTCACTTTCACTCCTAATTTGGATCAATCAAAGGTATTGATCACAGTGATCCTCTTTTAAATACTCATTCTCTTTTATATAATCAGGGTGACAAACGACAATCACTTGTCGTCGAACAGGAAAAAGATCCTGAGATCTCCTGTTTGTTTCAGAGGGCCATTAGTGAAACTGAAGCCATTGAAGTACCTGTCTGTTATTTCATTAAAAATGGAATTCCTATGAGAAAATGGAGACCTCCCGAGGTACCCGCTAGTGACGAGTGGTCAGTAGAATTGTAGTTCCAAAATCTTACGGACAGGAAATACTTAGTTTGGCCCATGAAACTCCTCTGGCTGGTCATTTAGGGATAAATAAAACTGATCACAAGATCTTGACTCACTTTTATTGGCCAAAAATCAAAAGTGACGTTTGTAAATTTTGGAGATCTTGTCATACTTGTCAAATGGTTGGAAAACCCAATCAGAAGATACCTAAGGCATTTGACGAACAATTTAGCAGAATTATGGTAGATTGTGTTGGTCCCTTACCTAAGACCAAGTCAGGCCACCAATATTTGTTGACCATTATGTGTGCGTCAACAAGATTCCCAGAGGCAATTACTTTGAGGAAAATTAAAACCAAAAGCATTGTAAAAGCTTTGATAAAGATTTTTTTACTCAATTTGGCCTTCCCAAATCTGTCCAATCGGATCAAGGGTCAAATTTCATGTCTGGAATTTTCCAGCAAGCTATGTACGAATTAGGCATTAAACAACTTAAATCTTCTGCCTATCACACTGAGAGATAAGGGGCCTTAGAAAGATTTCATCAGACTTTAAAGAATATGATTCGATCATATTGCTTTGATACGAGCAAAGATTGGGATGAAGGTATTCATTTACTTTTGTTTGCTGTTAGGGAGTCCGTTCAAGAATCTTTAGGATTCAGTCCCTTTGAACTAGTTTTCGGACATACTGTGCGTGGACTTTTGAAGTTGCTGAATGAGAAAATTCTTTCACATGAAGATACTGATCTCATTCTTCTTGATTATGTTTCTGATTTTAAGTACAAATTGTCAAAGGCTTGTGAGGTCGCAAGAGCACATCTGCGCTCTCCTCAGTCCAGAATGATATCAAGATATGATACAAAACTCAAGGGATAGGAGTTTTCAGCCTGGTGATAGAGTTCTAGCTCTCTTGCAGATTCCACAAAATCCACTTCATGCCAAGTATTATCGTCCATACACGGTTGAAAAGAAAGTAAATGATTTAAATTACATTATAAATACTCTTAGTAAGCGAAAACAAAAACAACTTTGCCACATTAACATGTTAAAGGAGAATAGTGAAAGAGATAGCCAAGTAAATTATACAATTAATTTAGTTGTACCTGTCCCACAAACTGAGGATTTAAGTGAAGAAATTCAATTGGACACTGTTGATCTTGGAGTAACAAATCTTCGGAATTCGGAAATTATGAAAAATCTGGACCAGAAACTTTTACATTTGCAACAAAAAGAAAGAAATGAACTTAAACAGTTATTATTCGAATATGAGCACTTGTTTCCAGATATTCCTTCGAGGACAAACAAAATTTTTCATGACGTTGAAATTGTAGATTCAAAACCTGTGAAACAACACCCATACATGATGAACCCTCTCAAACAGGAATATTTGCAAAAGGAAATTCAGTATTTGCTGGAGAACGATTTCATAGAGCCCAGTAAAAGTGATTGGAGTTCACCATGTATACTTGTTCCGAAACCGGATAAAACTTTCCGTATGTACACTGATCATAGGAAGGTGAACATTGTGAAAAAAAACAAATTCATTTCCATTACCAAGAATCGATGATTGTATTGATAAAATTGGAAATGCCAAGTACGTCACCAAATTTGACCTTATGAAAGGACTTTGGCAAATTTCACTTACGGAAAGAGCGAAAGAAATTTCGGCATTTGTGAATCCAGATGAGCTCTATCAGTATAAAGTAATGCCGTTTGGGATGAAGGGTTCCCCAAGTATGTTTCAACGCTTGATGAATATGATTACCTCTGGTCTAGATAATTGTGATGCTTATATCAATGATGTCATCATCTACAACGACACCTGGAAAGAACATCTAGCCACGATTCGAAAATTCTTTGAAAGACTCACTGATGCAAATTTGACAATCAATTTATCTAAAAGTGAGTTCTGCCGTGCTTGTATAACTTTTCTAGGACATATTGTGGGACATGGTCAAGTTAAACCTATTGATGCTAAGGTTAAGGCTATCTCTGATTTCCCTGTGCCTGTCAGTAAAAAGCAGCTGAAACAATTTTTCGGGATGGCCGGATACTATCGAAAGTTTTGTTCCAATTTTTCTAATATTGCTGAACCTCTGACAAATTTGTTAAGTAAGAAAAACAAGTTTCTTTGGACTGAAAACTGTCATGAAGCGTTTGATAGATTAAAAGCCATACTCAAGAGTGCGCCGGTTCTAACAGCTCCAAATTTCTATCAGTCTTTTAAATTATCTGTGGATGCAAGTGATGTTGGGGTTGGGGCAGTATTAATTCAAGAAGATAGAAATAGTGTTGATCACCCAGTTTGCTATTTCTCTAAGAAATTAAATAAGCTCCAAAGATATTACTCAACAATCCAGAAGGAATGTTTGGCTTTAATACTGGCATTACAGCATTTTGAAGTTTACATTAGCTCAGCTCCTGCCCCTCTTGTTGTGTATAGTGACCACAACCCCATTACTTTCATCGACAAGATGAAAAATAAAAATCAAAGATTATTAAGGTGGAGTTTGTTTTTGCAAGAATATAATCTTAACATCAGGCACATCAAAGGAAAAGACAATTTGATTGCAGATGCACTTTCCCGTGTAGAGAAATATTATTTCATATACACTTTATATCATTCCTAAGAATTTTCTAATGTAATTCTGTTTACCTCATGTATAATTTACATATGGTAGAAAAAAAGCTTAATTATATAAATCTTTCTTTTTCTTTACGTATATGTAATTAAATTGCTTGTGTATTAGTTTTAAAATTCTTTTTTATTTTATTTTTGTTTCATTACATTTTATTGTAATGATTATTTTCACGGGATTCGATATTTTATTTCGGTAGTTCTATTTATCTAAAACGTAACAGATGTTACATTAGCATTATTTTTAGTACACCCTGGTGCGCGGAAGTAAAAATACTACGCGAAAACGATTGGCTATTGCCAGGGTCATTTCGGTCTAAGTGTAGTCTGAATAAACAATGTTTCATTTTTAATTTATTTCAGAGTGAGAATCTAGATAGGGCTGTTCTGGCTAAGTGACAAATTTCATATTTGTATTGCGTTGTTCAAGTATTAAGAGACCACGTGACCTATCACGCGAGAACGGGATGATATTTTAGTTGGATTTAATACCCTTTCTGAGCGCTTTTCAGTCAGTTGTATTTTTAAACCTTGAGGGCTAGAAACGTTTCTATTGTTGAAACCAGATTGTTTTTAAAGTTCATTTGGTTTTTGGAGTTTAATAATTTATTCTCTAGAAAACCAAACGAGCGTACTTTTTTATAAAAATTCTGGGAGAAAGAAATTCAGTGGAAATTTATTCTGGAATTATTCGGAAACATAAACTGTGTGTCAATTGAGGAATTGTTGCCATTTGTACAACGACCACATCTCACGTCATCGCCTTCCATATTGGAACGTCGTCGAGATTCGAACCTGGATTCTTTTAGAACTTTTTAGTGATAGGACTTGTGTTTTTCAATCTTAGGATTAAATTTTGGATTATATTCACAAACCGTAAGTCCTATTTCCAATTTTTAAATTGTTTTCTAGGAGAAATAAATTATTTTGCTAAAATATACAAAGCTTGTTGACTTCACTCTTTTCTCTTGTTATTAATGTATGAGCCTACACGTAACAATGATGTATTCCAAACTAAATGCACAAGCGCAGATTCATCAGTGCTCAACAACAACATTATTTTTGCCCACATAAGTCCGCCCAGATAAATAGTAACTTAGTCGCGAGCTAGACACTACTTTCGAAAGAAAATGGCGTTTTGGTCTGATATAATTGGACCTGGTATGTAGTCGAAATTACAGTACAATTTCGAAATGTGTAATCAAGCTTTAAAATCCACGGCATGGCTCATGTAATTCGGATTTGCAGAACTAAGAAAGTACATTTTGAGGAAATTCAGAATGTAAAACTGTAAGTATATTTTTTGCCATTCTTATTACCAACTAAAGAAGACGCCTTTATACCTTGTCACTTGCGTATTATTTGAAGGGACCCAGCGATTTTATGACCTATCAGGCGTCTATCCCTAGCCTAAATCCGAAACATTGTATCAAAAAAGTTCACGCGGAGTATTGCAAAGCAGCTGGCTTGTGACAGTCCACGAAACATCTGCTTTTGTTCATTCAGAAACAAATTTAATCAAACAAACCGTAAAGTGTCTACTACATGAGTGTACATGATTTGTTTACAAAGTAGTTCCTAATACACTTTTGGCACACATGTCAGGCACGTGAGTGAAATATAAAGGTGTGTAATATCATAACATATTGCACGATTCTAACAATGTAAAGTGAACGGAGACAAAAATGAGTATATAATAATAAATAAATACTTAAATCATATTAGCGCATATACTCATCATCAATCTCGAGGCTCATACGTTGAAAAGATAATCATTTAAATTATATGTTTTCGACACCATTCAAACACCCGGGAGTATGCACATTCTCTCCGTTGACTGAGTAGTGTTTTGCTCACTTAGATGCCATAAAGATGCTTTTTTCTTTGTCTTCTTTCCTTTCTAAACCAGAGCAATTGAAGAAAAAATGTGTATGTGGATCAAATGCCATGGTAAGGTTCTATGAAATAAAGAAAGAGATATAGCAACTGTTTCCAGGTCTCTGAATGCCTTATTTGGAAAAGTATACAACTAAATTATGAAAGAGATATTATACAGATTTGTACTTAACATTCAAATCTGTTCAGTAAATAAGGCAAGCAAATTATTAATTAAGTAGTAAAAGGTAGATCACAATTCTTTTACATACGACCAGAAACTCGAAATAGAAGCCTGAAAAGTATGTTATTAACGATCATATTTATGTAATCAGAGTTTTTATTTTTACACATCTTATTTCTTTGGATTTGTTGCAATAAAATTTAGTGTAATATCCAAATGGAACTATAATCCTCTACAAATGCTGAGTTTGATGCTAACCAAGATTTTTTAACTTGCCATGCTAAAAATTCGCAAGTAATACTGATGTCCCTTTTATAAATATTACTTCCTTGCTTTTGCTGACACGAATTTATTTTTAATCTAAGTATCACGTAGTCTGCATGAAAAATTCCTATTATTAGCCGTTATTAAAACATTTAACAATTGCGGTTTCTTAATGATACGATGATCTGATTATGGCCATAATGCTGATGTTGATGTCGATGATCATCGTTTCAAGCTAGAACTATCTGATTTCTTTTTGTTTGATTTATTAAAAGACAATAGAGCAACAAGTGGCCTAGTAGTCTAAAGCTTTCGCCTTTACCGATCATTGCAGTCTCACTTCTGTCAGCGAAAAGGCAGCTGACATTACCATAAGAGTGGAAATGTTGACAGTGTCACAGGTAAACACTCAGCAAAGATAATTTCATACGTAAAGAATAGTACCATTTAAAAGAAATTAGTCTACTGGTTTAGATCTCTTCGCATCTTGATTTACCTCTTTACTAGTATCAATATATTCTATATTACATTGGACTGATATTTCTGAATATCAGTACTTCTTCACCCTGACCGTATATATGACTGTAATTTTTACCGTTATTTTTGAGAGGAAATAATTAACATTGATGATTTAATGTCTGGTTTGTTTATATTTTCCGGCTAATCAACAAATTTAAATGTATCATACACATATTAATGTTTACATATTTCTTTTTCAAAGGTGACGTTTATAAATCTGTTTTAAAATAGCTTTGTTAGAGAAAGAACCACTATACGGTATATACCGTAATGTCAGGGCGCATCTGAAAATTACCGCCACTCTCTGTGAATCTTGCTCTCCACAAACATAAGCTTTGAAAATTTCAACAAATAATTTACTTCCCTAAAATACAAAGTGAAAATTATAATAAAGGGTACTTACGGTATTGTGAATTAAATCCCGAATAATACTGGGCTCTACTGCTAATAATGTTTTTTGAGCACTTTGTATTTCAAGAGAAGAGTTAATTGAAATTATTTGAATAATTTGAATAATTAAATAAATTAATAATTTGAATAAATAAATTCCAGTCCAAATAGAATACTTGACACTACAATAATACTGATTCCACTTAGACCTTACAGCAGTTATACATATTTTCTCGAACAAACAAGATTATTAAAAACTAAGACACAAAGGAGCCAGTATGAAGGACAAAGGTTAGTTTCTAGAAAAATCTTAGTTATAATTAGAGTGTCTGTTGCTAAAATTGTAATAAAGAACACGGAATACTCAATGACTTTGACTATCGCCAAGATAATAATCCTAATATTAAACCATACTCATGTAGTAAATATTTTAAGCTATGTATTAGTTGTTTATGGAATTTAAAATATCAATGATTCAGGTCATGTAGAAAATGAACTTAATTTTGGAGAAAGTCTAGTACAATTATCCATAGCATATAATTATAAAAATTTTAATTCATAACTAACAAAAAATGCAAAGCTTTCACAATGTCATTTAAAATGGAGCACTTTATTTTAAATCTTACCCGGAAAGGTTAGAGTTCTTGGAAAAGGATGAAGTAATCCATCTTGCCAGACAACATGATCTTTCCGAGTTGAAAACTTTTTTTTAAAAGAAGCAAGTGATAAAAATAGTTTGGTTCAGTATTTGGTAGAAAAAACATTTAAATAAAAGTGGTCTAGGTTTATTTGGTAAGTTTCCATCCGGTTCTAACTTGTAAGTTATGGAATTGAAATTTAAATACAAGAAAAGACATCGAGTTAAGAGAGCTTGAGCATAAGAAAGAAGAGAGAGGAAAACAAATGCAATGAGAGAAAGATGAAAGACAGAGACAGAAGCAAATAAAGAAATAAGAAACACAAAAGCAACTGGAGAAAGAGAAAGGAGACGGGCAAGTGCATTTACAGAAAGAAGAAAGATAAATGCAATTGCAGAAAAGGGAAAGGGAGAAAGAGAAGAGTAGCAAATGCACGAGCCAATACAAATGCAAAGAAAAGGAAGAAAGAGAAGTGCAGACAGAAAGAGAAAAGGAAGAAAGGGAATTTCATTTTAGTGTGAAAGAATTAGAGACGGTAGGTGGAAAGCACTCGCCTACCTTACACACAAGTTCAGGTTTTGATATTACTAAGAACATTAGGTTAGTACCCCTTTTAGGAAAAAGAGAAGATACATATTTTCCTCACTTTTGAAAAAAGAAGTGATGAAAATTTGGAATGGTCAAGAGCCCATAGGACTCTATGTTATAAAGTGCAATTTTATTTCCAAAGCTCATTGCACATATATTTCCCTTTCAGTAAAGCAAAGTGCTGATTATGATCTGGTTAAATAGTGTATCTTAAATGGTTATGGGTTGGTACAATAGGCATATCGACAAAAGTTAAGGAGCTATAAAACAAAAAACTCGACCAACTCATGTCGAATTTGCAAGATAAAAAGAGCAATTATTTAATAGGTGGTGCTTGGCCAAGAAAGCTGGTCAAGTTTATGATAACCTCAGACAATTAATATAGTTGATTGGTTCAACTGCATCCATAGCGACGATAAAACTTACCTTGATGAGCACAATGTCGAAACTTTAGAAAACGCTCCTAGTAGAGCTGATGATTTTTATTAAACCATACATTTCCTTTTTCACTAAGTCTTCAGCTCAGATGTTAATTGATAAAAAGCCACTTCAGTCTCATCGAACACTTCCAAATCTCAACCTGGCACAACTTTTAGAAATCCAGTTTCAGATAAGATTGATCGGAAATCATTATCTCTTCCTACGTGCACATATTGCAAGAAGAAAGGGCAAGCTATTATGATTGTTATAAATTGAAAAATAAGCAACACAATAAAGACAGACCTATTCAAAATGCTCTTATTTCAAAGAGACCAATATAACGGTCATGTACTGAAAGTAATAGACTTGTTGGCTTTTTCTCACCTCAGTGTTTTTTTGTTTTTTGATTTATTATGGAGAATTATGAACCATTTATGTCCAACAGTTCTATATCACTGATGAGTGACTCCGCCAATCCAATCACTTTTCAAATTGTAAGTTACACATGAGTTTCTCAGAATCTTACGTTATCAGGCACTTTGGTTTTCCTAAGAAGCCTTCATCTAATGAGAGTGTTTTTATTCAGGGAGTATAGTGCGGCATTGTTAATGTTCCTCTCTATTTTCTAAATTTGTCGTCAGACTTGGTCGCAGGACCCGTGACAGTCGGGACAGTGTGGTCTTTAACATTCGTGGGTATTCATTTATTATTAGGCAATGACCTAGCTGGAGATAAGTTTGTGGTTAATTCAGTTGTAACTGACAAACCTTCTTTGGATTAAAAAGTGTAATCCTGTGTAAAATGAACTCCCTGATTTATACTCAAGTTGTGCAGTTACTAGAGCTATGACAAGAGTTGCTCTTGAGAGTGATGTTCATACGGAATGTATTCCTTTAGGGGACACATTCACGGATCAGTTTTGTGATGAGTCTCGTTTGCTCCAGGTATCGATCAGTCAAGAGATATTGATAACAGTGATCCTCTTATTACTACTCATATTACTACTCATTCTCTTTATTCTAATCAGGATGATACAATGACAGTCACTCGTTGTCAAACAGGAACAAGACCCAGAGATCACCCGCTGATTTCAGAGGGCTATTAACAAAACTGAAGACATACAACTACCTACTTTCATTTTGTTAAAAAAATGGAACTTGTGAGAAAAAGGAGACCACCCGAGGTAACTGCTGGTGGCGAGTGGTCCATGAGTTATTGCTCCTAAATCATAACAACAGGAAATATTTAGTCTAGACCATCAAACTCCTTTGGCTGGGCATTTGCCGGTCAAGACGTTTTAATATAAGGCCTTGAATCATTATCTATTGGCCGAAAATTAAAAGTGATGCTTGTAAATACTGTAGATCTTGTTACACTTGCCAAATGGTAGGAAAATCCAGTCAGAAGATACCTAAAGCTCATCAGCAACCAATTCCTGCATTTAACGAACCGTTTGGCAAATAAAAAGATAGACTGTGAAGGTCCCTTATCTACATCAAGTAAGCTAAGGAAAATGTTTAACCATAATTTGTGAATCCACAAAATTTCCAGAGGCAATTCCTTTGAGGAATATTAAAACTAAAACGCAAGTAAAATCTTTGATAACTTTTTTTTACTCTGTTTGGACCTCCCGATTCTGTCCAGTCCGGTGAATGGGCAACTTTTATGTCTGTAATTTACCAGCATGTTATACATGAATTAGGAATCCACAGCTCATGTCTTCTGCCTATAACCTAGAAGTCAAGGGGCTTTAGAAAGATTTCATCAAACTTTGAAGAGTATGTTTCTGTCATATTGTTTTTATTCCAGAAAAGATTGGGACGAGGGTATTAATATAATGTTTTGCTGTTAGGACTTCAATTGAAGAATAATTAGGTTTTAGTCCTTTTCAACTAGATTTTTGGGCATGCTGTCCGTGGACTATTCAAGTTATGGAAAGAGAAACGTCTTTCAATCTGAAATTCAGAGATTAATCGTATTGACTATGTCTCTGATTTCAAATATAAATTGTCAAATGATTGTGAAGTAGCAGGAACTAATCTTCCCTCTGTTCAGTCAAAAATTAAATTAACATATGATAGAAATATAAAGGAAGGGAATTTTCAACCTGGTGATAGAGTTCTGGCTCTTTTGCCCATACCTCAAATTCTTCTACAGGATAAGTATTATGGTCATTATACAGTTGAAAAGAACGTAAATGACTTCAATTATATCATTAATAATCCTGGAAGATGACACCAGAAACAACTATGCCATATAACTATGTTAAAGGAGTATGTTGTTGTTGGAGATAGCCCTGTAAATATTAGCAGTACCTGTTCCTCACAATGTGAACTTAAATGACCTGTATGCAATCGGACTGTAGCGACCTTGCTTTAACCAGTCTTGAGAATTCAGAAATATTGAACAATCTAGACCAGAAACTTCCACATCTACAGCCACAAGAAAACAGTTATTATGTGAATATGAGCACTTGTTTTCAGAAGTTCAAATATGATGTTGAAAATGTAGATTCTACACCTGTGAAATAGAATCCTTATAGAATGAATCATCACAAATAGTAATGTTTCAAAAAGAAATTCAATATTTGCTGGTGAACCATTTCACAGAATCAGTGAAAGCACTTTTGGGGTTCACCATGTATTCTGGTACCGAAATCAGATAATACTTTCCTCGTTTGTATCGACTATAAAAGTGAAAACAGATTCATCTCCAATGCCAAGATTCCATGACTGCATTGACAAAAATGGAACTGCAAAATATGTCACCAAGTGTGACCTTTGAAAAGAGTTGTAACAATATCCA
The DNA here is from genome assembly GCA_016617855.1 of Megalonaias nervosa. Classification (NCBI taxonomy): domain Eukaryota; kingdom Metazoa; phylum Mollusca; class Bivalvia; order Unionida; family Unionidae; genus Megalonaias; species Megalonaias nervosa. The sequence goes on along the minus strand of JAECUM010017426.1, from coordinate 31,529 downwards.
TCAATGGAAAGAGCAAAGAAAATTGCCGCTCAAGATCGACTATATTAATATAAAGTGATGGCATTTGATATGGAAGGTTCGCCTTCAACTTTCCAGCGTTTAATGAACATGATAACATCTGGTCTAGATAATTGCGACATGTACATCGATGAAGTCATCATCTGCAGAGATACCTGGAAATATCACATCGGAACCATTCGAAAACTCTTTCATCAACTCAGCGGTGCAAATTTGACAATTAATCTGGGTAAAGGTGAAATTTGTTTTACATTTTAGGACATATTGTCCATCACGGTCAATTTAAAACTATAGAAGTTAAAGTCAGTGCTATCCCGGAATTCCAAGTACCTATCAGAAAAAGGTAACTGATGCGATGTTTCAATATGGCTGGATATTAGCGGAAATTTTGCTGAAATGTTTGCATAGTTGCTGATCCTCTGACCAATTTGTTGACTAAGAAAACAAAATTTCACCGATCAGAAAAATGTCAGAAACCTTTTGATAATTAAATGACATACGTAAAAGCACATCATTTTATTCAGCTCCAAATTTCAGTCAATGATTTAAATTCTTTTGATGCAAGTGATTTAGGGGTTTGTGGACAATTGATTCAAAATGAGAAGAATAATGTGCTATTTTCTTCAAAAGAATTTAAAAATCATAAGAAAATTTGTTCCAAAGCGGAGAAGGGCTATTTAGCTTTGATATTGTCTTTGCAACAGTTTGAGGTGTTTATTCATTCAGCTCCTTCACCGATTATTGTATTGATTACAACCTCCTTTCGCTCATTAAAACAATGAAAAATAAAAATCAGATATTGCTACGGTGAAGTTTGATGTTGTGGGAATGCAACATTGATGCTAGGCACATAAAGAGGAAGGACAATCTAATTGCGTATGCACTGTCATGTATATAAAATTACCATATTGCTTTATTTTGTGCATATATTTTGTCATTCAAAATGTATCTACCAATGTCATTTTAATTATTATAGTATGATATGTGTATTTACCTCAACTGTGAAAGAACGTTTCATTGTATAAATCTTTTTTTTATGAAAGGAGGTGTTATGTATGTGATGTGCCTTGGCTTTTTCCTATCAATATATGTCATGTATATTCAATTTGTTTGATTGAAATTCGTCCATAATTGAAGGTAGTATTTTGGGACTACATGCCTAATGTCATGTAGGGTAGCAGCAGGGAGGGTGAACAAACCATTTTGCTGGAGACCTTATTTATGAAAAATAAAACTTCCTACGAAAATGAAATCTCAAGGTCAATAACTTTAAACCAAAAGCTGTCAGGCCATGAGATTTCTCTAATTGGTTTGCTCATTTTGTTACATCATCTGACGCGCGTTTTTATTTTATGGTGTGTTTACGCGCTGGTCACTCAACGCTGGTCGTTCACCCTCCCTGCTACTATAATTAACCAAAGATTTTATCCAGACCTATACGATATCTAGATCTTGGGTCATGTAAATTTATCGTTATGAATCCGAACGGAACAGCTTGTGCTTTTGAAAAGAAGTTTTTAAACTTAATCATGTCCATGTCCCCTGAACACCAAGTATAATAAATATTTTGTAAAGTATAATTATCTACTCCATTAAACACAATTAAGATATTACAATTATCTCTGATCGCTTTTGGATTTGTGTGTATTTCTGAGTTAAATAAATCACGTCTGTATTTTTGTGACGGCCTCGCGAAAATATTCGAGCTGGATTTGATTGTTTGTCCAGCATTACATCATCGTATACTACAAGATTATTGATACATCCATCAAGATCATCTATGGATGGAGCTTCATCGATATCGGTAATAAAATCAATAACATCATTATCTTTATCAGGACACGTCAGCCACTTTGCATTTTCATTAAAATCTTTAAGTACTTCGTAACATCGTTGATCATCTAGAGATGGTGCTACTAAATATAATTTATCCCACTTGAGCCATCGCATTATCAGATTAAGTAATAATTGCGTTTTACCAGACCCAGATGGGCCAAGTATAATTGCTCTGATGGAATTTGGTAGCTCTGGATGATGTTTGACTGGCTCTTGTTTTCGTGTCACTGAGAAGTCAATTATATCCATCTAATAAATAATATGGATTTATATTGTGTTCGATGTAGAGCACCCACCCATACCAGTGGATTAACAACAATAATAACAACAAATAACAGACGTGCAATTACAGGCAAGTGTGTGAAATGTGGTACAAAAAAAATACAAATTTATTTCATCGACAAAGACAGGTGGATATATCGCTACTTCGTTAGGTAAATTACCAGAAGCTCCGTGGGCAAAGTATCCTGGTGAAAAACATTTACCCGGATATAATTATTGTGGTCCAGGAACCCGACTTGATATTCGACTTGACGAACGAGATCAACCAAGACCTGGAGAGTATCCAATAAACGCAACTGATCAAGCGTGTCACGTTCATGATGTCGCATATAAAAATCCAAATTTGCAACAACGACATATTGCAGATGTAAAGCTGATTCACGCATTAAATTTCATAAAAAAATAAATCTCTCAGAGAACAACTTGCTAGCTTCCTAGTAAAATCTGCTATGAAAGGTAAACTAGTGCTAGGAGCTGGTAATTAATCATAGATAACTATTATAATGGAACCTGTTTATTATAGCCCAAGAGGATATTGGAGAGGCAAAGCAGCAATTAGCAAACTTGCTGAAGTATCAAAAGTCTCACGTGCTGTTGCTGCAGCGTGGTTAGCACGACAGGCAATATGGCAAATTTATCTACCACCACCTAAAAACATTCAGTATGCACATTTTGATGTCAGTACTCCCAATGAAGTTCATCAAGCAGATATTTTGTTTTTACCACATGATACCATTAAGATTGGCAGACGTCAATCGCGCACATACAAATACGCGTTAACTGTCGTTGACGTTGCAAGTAGATATAAAGAAGCTGAACCACTGTCAACAAAGACAGCAACTGAAGTTGCATCTGCGTCTAAACGAATTTATCAACGAGGATCCGGACCACAAGGTGGTCTACGATGGCCACAGTTGCTACAGGTTGATCCTGGCAAAGAATTTCTTGGTGCCGTATCATCGTTGATGAAAAAACATAACGTTAAAATCAGACGAGGACACACTGAAATTCATCGTGATCAGGCAATCGTTGAACGATTTAAGCGAACACTTGCTGAGCGGTTATTTGGATATCAATATGCAAGGGAAATATCCACTGACTTTAAGTCCGGGGAGAGATCTCGTGAATGGGTTGCAAGGTTACCAAGTGTGATAGCTGCGTTAAATAATGAAATTACTCGTGCAACTTCTATGAAACCTTCTAATGCGATCACAAAAAAATATATATCAATACGCCGACATGAATCTTCCTCTCAACCAGTACTAGGTAATGTGACCGTGAGATATTTATATGAACCTGGTGAACTTGAAGGAGGTAAACAAAGAGCAACTGATCCTATCTGGAGTGTGACCACACATAAAATTTCCAGGGTGGTAAGGTCCACAGGTAGACCTGCAATCTACAGATTAGATTCAACTGCTCCTCAGCGTGGATTTGTACGTGAACAATTACAAATAATTCCTAAAGACACACAGTTACCACCACCTTCACTTTTGTAAACTTGCACAAGGGCGTCCAGCGCCCTAACGTCGATTACATTCAAGACAGGTCAGCATCACATTTTCGCGTGTGTGACCAAGACTACTATTAATTCTATCAACGGTAAATTGTCTTGGATTATTATTCGAATACTGCCACAACATTAATGCGTTACAATTCGCACAATGATTATTCTGCCGTTGTTTTAGTGTTATAATAAATTCAGCATCCATATCAAGGTCGCGATTATTTTTTTTGTCACATTGCTTATACCTCGCTAATTTTTGCTTGATGTCGACAAAGTTGTTAGTGATTTCTTCGGTTATTACGCAATCCATGATAACCCTGTGCAGTTGAGATATTTTTCTGACTCGAGACACTGCAAGATAAACTAAATTTGACCACTCAATACGATCATCGACAATCCAAATATTTGTATCAGTAATAGTTAATCCCTGTGACGAGTGAATAGTTATAGCGTATCCTAACGTCCACGGCGATTTATCCATGCTCTCAACAACATCAACAACAACTAAAACAATATCATTTAGCACAAGATTTAGTATTCCTCCACCAGGAATCTCAACATCAACATTCTGTAGTCGAGTATCTACTGGGCGATAACATAATGGTACAGGTAGATTTGAAAATTTTTCTTTATGTAACGTAAATAATTGTTGTTGAAGTGTATCGCGAATTATTTTTCTACTTGCAACTATCAAATCAGCAGGTCTCCATAAATTCCAAAAATCATTCATAGGAGATTCTGGAATTACTTTACGCATTATCTCACACTGTATTTTATCTGGCTGTAGTTTTATTAACTTTTTAAACTCTTTTAGTGATTTATCAATAGCTCTATGGTCATCAGTTATTTCTTCGTAATAATCTACAAATGTTTTCAGCCACTCATGTGGAGACGATCCAATAAAAGGTGGCGGTTGACCATGATCGCCACACATTATCAGAGCAGTATTCTTCAATAACAGCCAATCAAGAAATATTTTTAATACCTCTAGCGACACCGTGCATATCTCGTCCCATATGATAGTTTTAGGAATGTATTTCTCACCCATCGGCGATGGAGTCCATGTGTCTCCGCACCATCTGAAGAAACTATGGTATGTACATGATTTTACTCCTCGTTCTTTCATTTCCCTGGCGAGTTTATGTGTCGGTGTCAAAACAATCATATCAGAACAATTATTAAATAATTCAATCGCGCGTGTTGTTTTGCCTGAACCACCACACCCATTAAGATAAACGGTTTTATGTCTAGCCACAGGATCATATACAGATGGCAACAGCGCAGTTGTCGTTGACAATTCTGATATCTGATTATTTGTGTAATATATTTCTTTAATTTCAACGTCGGCAGATTTAGAATAACTAAGTATATCTTCATGTTTTATTCTCCATTCGCCCCATGATGCATGATTGTTATTATGCAATTGTTTTAACAAATCCTCATTTTTTTTATTTATATAAAATGAATCTGTCGCTACTCTGACTGCAGTCAGATGAAATCTGTTTATCATTGATAATAGATTTATCGAAACGTACGTGAGCATCGAGGATCTTAAATAGTAAACTGCGTGACTCGCCATCAGTAAAGCTCACAATTGTACCTAATTTAGTTCCGTCTGATAAATAAGGTTTACTTCGACTTATAAATGTGTTTTTCTCCGTTGTATCAGCAATTATAAAATCGAGTTCAGCATCGTCCATAATTAATCTTGTACAATGTCGTTTATGATCATATGATCCTCCTTGCGTAAATTTACCGATTATTTTTCTGCTGAGATCTTTTGCAAGTTTCTCATCGTGTTTTTTCCTGCATTCACGTATATTATTAGTAATTTTAACAATAACATCTTCGGTAAGATTAGGAAAATCTCTTCTAGCATCATTAATATTAAATATATCCGGTTCTGGCAACCAAACTTGTTTCTGCACGCGGTATGATATAATTGCTTCACTCACTTTTAACGATATTAAAACTCCAGCATCAAGCATGTACTGTAATAGCACGATTGGAGCCCGACATTTTTCTAAAAAATGTCTTCCAAACCACGCATAAACAATCGGATGGAGATCCCCGTAAAACTCGAACGACTCTATAAAGGCGAATCCGGTTAAGTCAAAATCTGGTAAGGGTCCATTTATCGCAACTCTGGTCATCTCGTGTGTCGGATGTCCAAATCTCTTAAAGTATTCCGAACACTCTCCGTATCCAAGAAAACTTCCAGGATAACATGCTACCATATCAACTGAGATAACGTCTATATAATCATATTTAGTGTTCCATAATCCACCGTGTCCGTATTCCATACAACTGTGTTGGACGTCTTCAAGAAATTCCAATCGTGTCGGTTTCCATGAATTTATCTCCTGAACAGCGTGAGCAGCAATTGATGGAACGGTAAAACAATCATTCAGTAATTGTCCAACCTTAATATCATTAGTGGTATATTTTAATGCAAGATTTTTCATTTCTTCGTGGAGAGATTCTGTACGATAAATATTCCCACCAGGCCGTACAAACTGATCATAATAATCATATTCCGAACTTTGAAACAGCCAAACAGATACAGGGTCACCTTTACTGATATTTCTGATAAAATCAAATATATGACCATTATAAAATTTAACCGTTCTGTCTCGTGGAAATATTGTTACTGCCACAGTCCATGCATGTGCGTTATGATGAATAATATCTATCGAAGCTCCTCTTGATTCATATTTCGATTTGTACAAAATCTCTCCGGTTAACGTCTTCACTGTTATTGGGAATTTTAATTTCTTTCCCAGCTCAGCAACGTCGCTGATAGACACCCCTGTATCTTTAACTGCTTCTGCCCACGTATTTATTTTTTTACGTCGTAAATCTGTTAAACCGTTTCCGCGTATCGCGTTTGTGAAGTGTTCTGTAACTCGTTCAGCTACACAAATTATTCTTGACAGTTTCATAGGTTTGAGATCATTAACGTTAGGTTTATTATTTAACGGATATATTGCGCACACAACCGCAGTCACAGGATATGCTCGTTCATAATACGGTTTGTCAATACCAGTCAGTATTCCGGGTTTGGAATTTTTACCAAGAACAATATTATTTCCTGACTGCCTGCATGTGTACAGAATCACGTTTGTCACGGATAATCCAAGTGTCGTCGTCTGTCTTTACAATAAATTTTATTAAAATAAAATATCTTTGAACATCAAGGTAGTCAATAATCTCTCTTCCTCGTTTGTCATTCATTACTTCGACAGTATTTCCAATTCTGAATGTCGACCACACATGAGCCGCACCATCGTCGCGAAATTCCTTCTTGGCTTCACGGATACGTTTAGTTATATCCTTATTCGCTAAAGCCAGATCTTGCATCGAAAAACTAAATTTATATTTCTGCAGTCTGTCAAGATCAAATCTAGCTCCCGCTGAGACGGCGGAAGGTTCAATTGTGGATAATTCCTGCATTATTATAATTAAGACACGTATATATTTAAATAAAATTTTAATTATGTATATATGATTCAAACAAAGAATCAATGCCACTGGCTCAAAATCGGATATACTTCTCCTTGTAACAAAACTTGCGTAAACGAATTCTGCGGTTATCATATGCAGTGCGTTAGACACAGAAACTTAGGACCAAAACTGTGTGTGCGGTGTGGTGTTGGAGTCGGAGGAAAAACTCAGCTGCGTGTGCAGTGTGGTGGTAAAAAATACAGAGAGCTGAAACGATATTACGATAAAAAAAAATAAGACATTAACATCATCAGGTGAATCTCCTATAAAAACCGCAGAAGATTATCTCGCTAGATTTGCAAAATAATGATTTAAATAAATAATATTAGTTAATAAATGAGCAAAATATGTTTGTAACGCATCCAATTATTAAAAATTATGAAGCATCTCGTGATGGTGTGGTCAGAAATTGTCGATTGAAAAACCCAGTCGGTAATGTTGATAAATTTGGTTATTTTAGATTTAATATCAGTGGAAATAAAAATTATTTCTCACATAGATTTATCTGCGAATGTTTACATGGGGTCATTAAAGATGGACTTGTAATTGATAATATTGATGGAAATCCCAAAACTAATTATTTAGATAATCTACAAGCTATTACGCAGAGTAAGAATTCTGCACGTGGAAATACAGGAAAGTGTAAAATATTTGGAGAGAGAACTATTAAAGCCTTAAATGCAGAGACTGGTGAAGAGAGAATTCTTAATTCTATGAATGCGGCTGCCAAATATTTTGACATACATCCACAATCGGTACAACTTGTTGCAAATGAAACATACAAATCTGCATTTTCAAAAAAATTTGAACAAAAAATCAAATTCCAGTATATTCTTATGGTATCAGATGATTAAGCGAGACAACTCCGTCAAGCATAACTTAGTAAATCAAGCAGTTGTCGTGTTTGCTGTACTACGTTAATGTTATATGACAGCAATATTGCGAATTTTGGTCCACAGCAAAACGGAACCCACATTGCCTTGAATAAGCATCGGTATATCTTTCTTTATTGTATGTGTTATTTCGTCCACCATAATTGCATAAAAATAATAAATATATCGTTCATAAAAACGATGTGTAATTGTGTGCATATATCTCAACAGTGAATAAATGTATACATCTGCAAGTTATTTTTAGACAGCAGTAAGTATGGCATGTATTCATGTAACTGATCGATGTTTAGTATCCTTGGCAACCGTTGATGAATACAGAATTTTAACTTGGCAGAAATGCGATATACTATAGATTTCTCAATTTAACTGTATTTGGAAATTGAAAGAAAATCACAGTTTACAATAATTGTGATTTGATTTAGAAATCCACACTACAGTTTATACAATAATTGTGATTTTATTTTGTATACTTACGTAAGTGCCTGCGCTTCAGCATTAGGTAACTTCATAATAATTTTTTAGACATATATATATATATATATAACGAAATCCGGTGGTCGATTGCTAACGCGTTGGATTCTCATACTCGAGGTTCTGAGTTCTATTCTCGTGACCGGTACATTGCCGGCGGGGGCGATATCTTGCCAGAATATCTTTATTAGTGGGGCTCCGCCGCCCCTTCGAAAGTCAACGGAAAATTTGTACACCCTCCACCATATCAATCGGTGGGGGTGTTTTTTACACACTCCCCGGGTTGATTATGGGGGAGAGTGTGCAAATTTCTATTGAACGTAGAGAAGGCCCGTTGTACATGTCTGTCCTTAAGATAAGTTAGTTAAGTCTATATATTTATACTGTCCTTAGTGTTGTGTTTGTGCTGTCCTGTGCCGTCCCTATAAATATGTGCAAATATGTAAATACATTACTGTAAATACGTTACTGTAAATATAATTGCTGCAAATATGCTTGCTGTAAATACGCTACTGTAATTAAGATTCTGTGTTTTGTGCCGTCCTTAATTAAGATTATATTTAACTGTGCCGTCTATAAAAAACCTTGTATATAATTTCTGTATAATTAAGATTATGTATATAATTGCTGTAAATATGCTTGCTGTAAATACGCTACTATGTGTTGTGCCGTCTACAAAAATAGTCATTTCTAAGGACTATTATTTTTATTTTATTAATATTATTCTGATTTTATTTTTATTTTAAACAAACATTCATAATATAATGAATTCTGAAAATATTAATGTTATTATTTCTGCGATTAAAAAATTACAGCATAACGGTATAAATATATCTGATAATCTTAATCCTGAAAAAAATTCTGTGTGATTTTGAATCATTAGAACAACGAAAATTAGAGAATAGATAAACTTTGCCATCTGATTATAAATTCATGAAGTTTATCCAGCAAGCAATGTTACAGTCGCTGGCAACAGTTACAGATAATCAGGTAAAGCTGTTTGTACCTCTCGCACATGCTATTGACAAAATTAAGTTAGAATTATCTCATGAATACGAACAGAAAAAGATTGTGAACTTTCGTATAAGACAGCTGAGGGAGCGTTGTGAAAATAATATTGAAAGTGATAATGAAGGTGGACCCCTTGACTCTGTCAAGGACGGAGTCAATGTGGTAATGGCTAAACAAAATCCCTGGCAAAATTGACAGAGTATACAGTTTATTTACTTATAATATAATAATATTTATTTTTTTATTCAGATTCTGATAATAATATTTTTTTCTGTTTGGGTATGATAATTACGATTTACCCCATCAGAAGTAAAAAAAAATTATTCTGATCCGAGTTAGATTCGGACATTTTTTTGTTTTTTTGTTTTGCGATGACGCATTATGAGCGTACATACAGATTTATACTTAAAACCTCATTTCGCAAATCCAGAATGTGTCCAGCCTGGTCAGTAAGTTTGAAATGTATCCTTGATAATAACGGATTATGAACTCGTAGATAAACGGGGTTAATTGGTTCAGATACAATTAACCACCCAGGCGGAGCTTGAGGACTGAATGAATATAATATATATCCTTGCTCCACAGTGCCACTGTGGTGGCTAGACTTTGAAAGATCTACTTGATAGCTGCCATCAATTACATCACATACTAGATTGACTGCGATCGTTGATGTTATATTAACAATACCAGGTGATATATGACGGCCTCCACCATGTGGATCGTTATTATATTTAAGAATAACCGGTGGTGGGGCTATTTTTCTCCATGATTCACGTATTTTTGGAAAATATTCGTTAATAAGATCAATGACTGAATTTTTCATATCGGTATTGTCAAATCCTGGTAGTGTAAATGTTTTTAATTGTTCTTCTGTTATTTTGTAATGATCAAGAAATAATTGCTTAAGTTTTGGACTTGCGTAAGGATTTCCATTAAGATCAGTTGCAACGTTTATAATACTTCAATTGGCGATGTATAAATCAAATAAGATTCCATTTAAATGTTTTATTGTTTCGATTATCTGATTTTTTACACCATCGTCATAATGTTGTGATAATGAAATAAGTAAACTTCTTAAATCATTAAATGTTTTATCATATTCTGGTTTAAAAATATCTAAAAATCTTTTAAAAAATATTTCATCAACAATTTCTCTGCTTATTCTGTTTTCTATAAGAGTATGGAATGCTGATCTACCCAAAATAGGAATTCTTTTACCATCAAAATCGGTAAAGGAACGTCTGGGCACTTTATAATAAAATGGATAATACTTTTGATATTCTGGATCTTTAATGAATTTTTCTTCTTTTGTTCTAAATTCTTCTTCTTTTGGTTCTGGAATTCCATTATGAACAATGGGAACATCAGGCCATCCTAACACTGATCTGATCAAAATTTGATAAATATCTACAACATAATCAGGGGAATTTATTTAAATCACCTCTGATAATGTTGGTTCGTAAACAATAATTGCTATTTTGGATTCTTTTCCTGTAATATATTTAATTCTACGTTGGAACTCATCATTAATCTGTTCTATTTGACAACTGCCCGTTGAAATTCCAACAACTTGCCAATCAGGAGTTCCATCAGGTTTATTCTTATTTGCAAATACCAGTGAATTATTTGCTGGTAGTCCACCAAACGATTTCCACCTGATATTTGGCCAGCTATAATAAACTCGTAATTGTGCTAGCGCTATTTTACTTGCTGAAATTGCAGTTGGAAAGTCAACGCTGAATTCTGGACTGGTTGAATTTAATGATATTATTGTGGTTTTTATATGCGAAGTATTAGTGACGATCTGTTGTAATAATTCGCGCGATCTTTGATCTGACATTATTATTACTGTTATTATTTTAAATCGGGAACGTTTTGATCATTTATTTTTTCTCCTTGGTGGCTATTGTCAAGGAATGCTTCATTATAAATTTTCATTATCGTTATGAACTCCTCATCGGATATTTTACCATCACTGAGATACGCCGAAAGATACGATGATAGTTTAATGCATGCAGACACCGACTTGTGTAGTTTTATTATATACTCGTGTAATTTTGTGTTTGTACATGTAGCTATCTTCTTTGCGACAATACTGAGGATACCTGCGCATGTTGTTGCCGTTGAAACGACAATTGTTACAACTGCAGGTGCTGTCATTGTTATTGTTGATAGTAATACACCTGCGGACGCGATGATAGCAGAAACTGAGTAAACAATTATATCAATGATAACCACACGCCTGCGATATTTTTTTACTTTTACTGTATAATTGTCGATGATATTTTTTAGTTTGGTTTGACACTCACATACTTGATTGTATTTGTAACGATCCACGTCAATAAGTGACTCCGTCACTAGGGTTTGATTCATTATAATTATGTCATTTAATTAAGTAATTAATTGAGGAGTTTCAGCTACGAATTCCAGACACCACCAGTAACGTCTCGGGGGCATTTCAGTTGATGTCAACGTAAATGTTTCTTTGGTGTTCTTATTTAGCATCACCAGTAGAGGATTATAATGTACATTCGGTGATGATGAAGTGGCCGCAGTAATTTCCAACCCATACATGGACAGCCTGTATAACCCAGTTACTTCTGCGGTATGTTTGAGAGTGTTATCGCGCGGTGTCCATGTTGATGATCCTGATGCTACTGTGTACACGATATTGTTAATTTGAGAACGCAACGCGTTCTGGTGTGGAATTTTAATCAGATTCGTTTTTTCAATGATATTAGGAATTCCACTAACAATATCGTTGATTTTTGTATTAATGTCAGCAAGTTTTATGTCAACAGTTGGTGGACTTCCAAAAAAGTCATTAATAGATCTGTTTATATTTCTACGAAAATTTAGAAACGTTTGTACGTGATTAGAAAAATCAGTTCTAAATGCGGTCATTTCATCATTGATTGTTGTTAATGATGTCACCGTCGGAATATTGCTATCATCGACGTATTTTTTCGTTGCAGCATCAAAATTTAATTCTGGTGTTCTGAGGTTATTAATACCATTATTATTCATGTTGAGAAAATGCACGCATTATACCACTGTTGACTAATACGCACTTAGATTCTTGATCATCGACGTATTTTTTTGTTGCTGCGTCTGTATCTGCGGTTGGGTTTCCAAGGTATGTAATTTTATTTTGATTCATGATAAAGTTACCAGTGAATAAATCACCAGCTCGCTTGATAAAATCGTTAACTGACTTACCGGAATCTTGTATTTTACCTTGATCAGCAAAAGTAACGATATTATTAATAACCGCAGTGGGAATTCGTATAAGTACATCTGACAGTTGTATATTACTTGTTTTTAATCGTCCTTGTTTATCCTGAAAAACAACGACTTCATTTTGATCCACACTTGTGATATTTAATAAATCATCGATTTCATTTCTGAGCTGATCAAGAGTTGCATATTTAGATAAATCGACTTTCTGATGAGCTTTGCGAGAAGATCTTCCATAAATATCTACTATTATATTTACTAATGTCTGTTTAAAATGTCTGCAGAACGCGATGCGTTCTGGCTATGCCTGGTGGTGGTATATTCGTGTATGACTTTATGAGGTGGTTTTCCTGGCGGTGCCAGTGAAATTGCGTCGAGTACAGCGAGGGTTTCACGACCACATACTGGTGGATCTGTTAATGTTTGTGTTGGTAATGTTGAATACCAGATTGGAATACTTTGCATGTTGCTAACATATTTTAAAAATTCTTTTGGTGGTGCCAACCCATACGAATCAAAATAAATTATTCCACGTGGATCAATTGCATATGCAACCCAGTGAGTGCCATGGCCAGAGTTTTTATCGAGATTAATAATACCAGTTTCAGAACCGCTAGCGGTTCTAGGTAATTGATCACGCATAAAAACATCTCTGAAGTTTTTTATATTCAGTTGCTTAGCAGCATTAAGTAAATCAAAATTAGACATAGGAAGAATCATCGAACTGTCCCGAGCAATCTTAGACCTTTTCCGTACCACGAATATGGGGTCCCTGGAAGTCTTAGACCGCGACCGTATACTGGGCCTGATAATCTTAGACGGCCCGGCTGTGGCACGTTTGGTGCTCTTAGACGTCTTCCGTGTTGTTTTTCCCGTGATCTTTTTTTAAGTTTTCTGCGTGTATAATTCCTTGACCCATTGCTTTCTTTAACACCATTCCAGCAGCGGTTCCAACAGCGCCTAATGCAGCAGCTTTTGCAACAGCTGGGGCTGCAGCGGCTATTATCGCTGGTAACGTTGTAAGAAGTGAAAATATGCCACCCGTTTTAGCGATGTCTTTAATGGCACCCGCAGAAAGATTAAGTTTTATACCTTTGTTTGTTTTTTCGCTTCATTGAAGTGCCTATGCTGGCATTCTGATGATAGCTTATTCGGACCACCTGCGATTTGTTCTCGCTTTAGTGACATTTTTACAGCACAATTATTTTTTGATGATGATTGTAGCTTTTTAATCTGACCAGGAGTCAGACTGACATTAACATGTTGATATGACATTTATAACTATCATCGTTTTTTAAATCAGGATCTAATTACATATTTTCTACTGGGGCATCAACGACTCGCATTCGTCCACCAACACCTTCAAGTAGCATTGATTTATCGCTGAGTATGACAGCAATTGCTCTGTAATTAGCAATAACTCCTCGGTTTACGCGAGCTCGAAAATGTATGTCAACGACGGACTGTCTGGTTAAATCTAAATGTTTCAGCGAAAAGTAATAAATCGGATACAGCGTTGTAAAATCTAACTGTGATATTTGTAAACCAGAATCAACATTTTGATCACGCCCCATGAATGTCATTAATCGATGATATGCACGTGCAACATGATTTTGTTCAAAATTTAATAATATATCTTCAGCTGATTCTTGATGTCCATTTATTCTCAACGAAACTTCAGAAACACCGAGTTTATCAAATATCATTATGCTGTGATTTTGTGAATTTACTCGTGCAGCATCTTGTAATGCAATAAATATATGTCTTGGTGCTGAAACACCTTGCTGAGAAGCTATATGCCAAGTAAATAAACCATTAACAGCGCTCTGCACAGCATCTGTGGTCATTGTTAACCATGACAGCACTGATTTACCACCTTGATCCATAAAAGAAAGTAAACGTTCTTCTTCAAGTATTGTTGGAGTCATTACTGGCATCCACAATGAAAGTTTTGTTAAAACTACTTTTCCAACATGTTGTTCTGGATTAGCTGCTGGTATAACACGCCATATTGCATCATCATCTGTAGCCTTTCGTACGAGTACAACTGTATGCTTGGCTCAGAAAATAACTTTTCTAACATTTCTACAAAATCCAAATATATGTGATAGTGGAATCGCAAATGAAAAAGTTCTGTTATTACCTTGTAACATTGTTTTACGCGTCGCAAATCCTAAGTTGAATCCTGTATTGACTCTTTGTAGCGTTGAAAATGCTGCAGCGGGTCTAACTATCATTCCTGCTGGTTGTGGATCAACTGCACTGACTAATGTCAATTGTATTAATAATGTTGTCTGTTATCTGGATGATCAGCTGTATCCTTGGTAAACATCATTGACGGACCAGCTGATCTTGAATAATCATCGCTGTATCTTGCTAGACTTAATATTGTTGTAGCAACATCAACATCTTTCTGAATTGTTTCAATATTTTTCCCATCAATCATATACGTAGCGCAGTCAAACAACGCCATAATACCATTATTAATAAAACCAATCATATAATTTTCATCCATCGCAGCATTATTATCTGCTCTTAAAATTTCACCTTCTACTTCAATAAATGCCGCAGCGGGTAAGAAATATCTGCTTGTATCATGAATCTGTTGTTCAATTCGTCCACGCTGATCTGGAATTCGTGCGTCATAAGAATAATACTGATAATCGCGCACATACTCGTTTTTAAGTACTGGTGCGTCCATGTCAAATGCGGGATCAGACATACGCTTGAACATCTTTATTATTGTCGTCTTCGTCTAACACGAAGACCGCTTCCTGCTATCAGACTAGCGGTTATATTTTTTTTTTCTTTTTCTGACATTGGTACACCAGCTAACTCGGCTAGTTTTTGATTAGCAGCTTGATTTATTATTTTACTGACATTTGCGGGCATCACTTCAGTACTGGCCAGTTTCACTGGTGGCTAAGGTTTTCGTCGTATTAATCGTGCTAGTCTATCCTTGATTGCTGAGAATGCTTTGCTAGCAACATCACCAACAGCGCCAATACCTTTTTCACGAACAACGTCAATCGCTTTCATTCCTAGTTGCTTTGCAAGCGGTATTGCTTTTGGGGCTATCCTTCTAAATAGACCTTGAACAACATCACCTAGTCCATCTCCGTAGGTCGTTTTGTATATTGGTAATCGTGAATTTATTACCCTGACCATGGTTGGTCTATGAGTATTATGTATGATCATCTTATTATAGTCATTGTATCTAATTACATACTCAATCACTGTGATAATCATCGGCGATTTCATTAATAAGGAACCGATATACATTAATATCCATAATTCCACCTGTAAATAATCGTTGACAAATATCAGCTGCTTCATTAATGATTTCTGGGGAATTATTACCAGCTCGTTTTCCTCCAATGAGAATTTCTAGTCAATCGACATCGGCAAGGACGTTATTAGGACAATTAATAAGACCACTTCCTAAATCCCTTCCAGTTGTGCCAGGAGCGTCTTGAAATTCTTTTTCACTTGGTTTCGGTGGTGTTTTTTTACTTGGTTTCGGTGGTGTTTTTGGCGATTCTGGATAATCACGAAGTGATCCTTCCCATGTTTGTGATTTTGAAGATTTTTGTTTTTGTTGTTTTTGTTGTCGTTGTTTTAGTAATTGTTGTTGTTGTTCTAGCGGTAATTGTATAAACGAAATATAACTATCTACTGCATGAATATATTCCATATATTTTGGATCACTATCTCGGGCCTGATCAAGATTATTCTTCATGCTAAATATCCATTTGTACCAAGCTTCACGACTCATAGTTTTATCAGCATATTCAGGTTTTAAAAATTGTCCTCGTTCATTACAGCCTTTCACAGCAATCGCAGCTAATTCTCCTACACTTTTAATCTTTTTAATATCAATAACAGTATCTTCGGTAAATTTGTCACCTATATCAATTCTCTCTCTTGCTTGTTCTTCTTCTAGTTCTTCTGGTTCTGGTGTACGATCCTTTATATCACCTGTTTCATCACGAACTTGTTCAATACCTCTAAGTATTTCATGCATTGGTTGAGCAGCAGCTATTTCGCCTGGAAGTTCTCGTAAAATCCTTTGTGTTTTCTTAGTTCTTTCTGCTATTGTTCCAGTTGCTTCAGCGGTTTTCTCTAATACAGGAAGAAGACCTTTAGTTGTTTCTGTAATAGGTTTAAATAATTGTTTTGTATCCTCTGCAAATTCAACTTGAGATTCCTGACGTGATTGTAGTTGTTGCTTGACAGCATCATGGACGGGTAAATATTTCTTAATTGCATCTAGTCGCTCTCGAGCTAATCTAGTTGTGTGAGATTCTCCTATCATTACTGATATAACAATAATGATTTAATTATAGCAGCAGGGAGGGTGAACGACCAGCGTTGAGTGACCAGCGCGTAAACACACCATAAAATAAAAACGCGCGTCAGATGATGTAACAAAATGAGCTAACCCAATTAGAGAAATCTCACGGCCTGACAGAGGTTTTGGTTTAACGTTATTGACCTTGAGATTTCATTTTCGTAGGAAGTTTTATTTTTCATAAATAAGGTCTCCAGCAAAATGGTCTGTTCACCCTACCTGCTGCTAGGGTAGACATGTTTATCTAGGTTTGAGTTTAAACATACAGAAACGTTTCTGAGCTTAGAATTTTCTAGAAACGAATTTATTTGCTGTTTGATGGAAATTTACATTAAGATTACGCTCACACTGGACCTGTAATCGTGTCTTAGGTTTTCATATTAAGATCGATCTTTATCGGAATTACTCATTCCATATCTTCACGTCAGACTTAGTGGAGTCAAGTTAAGTTGTTTTTAAGTTAATATTTGAAAATATGTATTTATTTAATTTGGTATTTGAATTATTAAGTACTCTTTGATTTTATGACTAAATCACTACAGAGGGATTGTTGCAAATTTAGTTATGACATTTTGGATTGTATCGTTGTGATCCATCAAGATTGTTGGCACACTAGCACATACATACACATTTTATAATAAGCCAAACGTGGTAACACTACATTAACAGGGAAAGGTTATATTCCTTATCATATATAACTTCTTTAATATATTATAAAAGTGTACTCAAGAATCGCACATCATTTAAGGCCTGTTTTTTTACGTTATGTCATTTACTAGTCAAATTTACCGTTAGATCGTGGAGACGGTTCTAACTTTCTGTGGATTTTATTTTCAGTCGTTTCATGATGACAGGGAATCGATTATTATCCTTCTTTAGACTATGTTTGCCTTTTTTAAGTTAAATTTTCACTGAGTCTGGAACAAAGTGAGTTTCATATTTTGACTGTATCTCTCCGTTTGAATGTGTAGTATATCACGGTGCATTGTATATTGTAGTGTCTATTTTATCTCTTATGCACAGAACAGGTGTTTGGCCATAAAAGTAACAATCTCTGTCTCTGACAATTGTTTCGTTTTCTTATGTCATTTGGACTTAATATTTATACTGAATATTTGTTACTTATTCCATACTGTATGCGATTAAATAAAAAAGATCCATATGCAAATGAAACAAACCCATTCTTTATAAGGCAGATGGACAACGATCGTAAATGTCTCATTTCATTAAGAGATCACTTCGGATAGCTCCATACTTGATATTTTAAACGAGTGAGAATTTCAACTAGGTTGCTTGAATGTATTAAATGACAATTTTGATTTTCGAGAAAGTCACGAAACATGTCTTAAAGAATGAAAGGAAACAAGTAACCTGCATTATTTTATATTTTTATATCTCTTTTTATCTTTATTATTTTTAAACAATGAGCATTAAAGTGATACAGTGATGGAGAGGATATATAGACTGCACTGAAGACACATTAAAGAAACAAGCTGAGTTTATAATTTACTACGTGACGTGTTTTCATCAACTTAGTCATCATTCTAATAAACATGTTAGCAAATTATGAGTTTTTTTATAACGATCATTGAGTATCAGTGTGAGTTATATATCTTTATGACTACCAGCATGGTTTATGTTCCAAGTGTCAGTCCTGGGATACTCCGAAATGTGATTTGCTTATGCTATTGAAATCTATAGCTGTTACTGCTCCCATTCATCATTTATCTTCATCAGCAATCCACTTGAAAATAACATCGTGACAAAATTTAGAACCTGTCCTGAAATGTAGAAAATGTAATTGGGTCTTAATATGTGATAAAAAGGACAAATATCTTGATAACTCTCCAAACTCTTAAAGCTCCGAAACTCCAGAAATTAATGCACTAAACTATTATCAGTACTTCATTGGTAACTAGCAACAAATGTCCGAATTTTCAAATGGTGTTACAGTACCAGGATTTGTACCAGTTGGAAATAGCAGATATGTCTAGGTGTCCAGAACGTGTGTTCATATTTTTGTTTTCTTATTGAATGTAAATGCAAATATAAAGTCGATGCTGTTGAACGTAAAATTTCCAAACAAAAGCTGTAACCAAGGATGAGTTATACTAACGATGGTATCGATGATATCATTCCTTTCGTTCCTCATTGCCTCGATAATTCCTATAATGTCAATATTTCCAGATCTCTCCATGAAATCTATCATTAGAGGAGAGGCTACAAAACATTCCCCGTTCTTGGTATCTGGGCTGTGAAAGAAAGAAAAGCAGAAGAATCCTAAATTAAATAGGAATATGTATATTTGATCAGTAGTTTTCAGAAGTCTTGCTTTAAAAAAAAAAAGAACAAACTCGTTCTTTATGCAAAAGTCAAAATCAGCAGTTGATGAGTGTGTTGAACACTTCTATTCCTTCTCGCAGGCGTAATCTTCTTCTCAAAACCACAACAGTATTGTTGATGTCGGATGAAAAGCAAAAACTGCATTCTTCTGGACTTAATACAACCTGAACATTTCTCACTTTTGTTTCCTTAAAAATATGTTTGAAAAAATTTTTTAAAAATATATTGAGATGTTATTATTTAAAAGAAACTGGGAGGTTCGCACAATAACCTGATCTAGATACTCGCATCATCATTTGCAAATAAAGTATATATCTTTAAATGGCAATGCGCCGTTTTTCTCGAAACATTTTATTCGTATGTAATGATCGAAATCAAGAGCACAATTACATGGACATACTAATGTTGATTTATTTAGAACACACAGATCTCGGATCATTAAATTCACCATTTAACGTAATACTTAACAAAATTGGTATTTCGTCCTATATTATCTGACATTAATATACACTATCTTTTCAAACTGTATTACGTTCAAGTTGCATAACAGATAGTCACTGTCAACAGTAATGTCATCACACTCGATCTGAATCAATCCGATTTCGACTTCAACCGTCGGTTTAAAGTGAATACGATTCTGCAAAGATTGTTAAAATATTACTTTACGCAAAGATGATATAAAAAACGTGTATACTGTTTACCGCCAAATGGAAAGACGTTGGATTCTATGTTTAAACAATGTTTAAAATCCCAGAGTGGAATTAATACAGTCAATACACGCATATATAAATATAGGCACGCATAATTACCTACATAGATGCAAAAACATACATTTATGCATACACACATACAAACATACATATACATACGTACGTACATACATACATGCATGCATACGTACGTACGCACGCACGCACGCGCACACACACATACACACATGCATACATACATACATGCATATGTACGTACGCACATACATACATATGTATATTCGTTCTAAAAATACTTATAGACAGATGGATTGAAAAGGGCATAAAACATTATATATATGAAATAAAAAATTAATGTAAACAAAATATTTTTTCTGAAACGTTCTTTATAAGTGCAAATGAGTGCTAAGCGGATACAAGCCATCCTGTAGATCTGTTTATCAGTAAATTTCGAATAATTTCAACATATGCTTCCAAGCGATGATCAATGAAATTAGTTTGGTATTCATGGTTTAAATACCCTTTCAAGCGAGATAAATGGTTTATTACTTTATATGTTATGTCTTGTGAAGCGCCGATACCGAATTTATATATTGTCTCTACCTCTCCGACGATGCTAATCAAATGAATTTAGCGCTCGAATACGATCCTCCGGAATGACTCACATGTTGTTGGAAAATCACTGAGAATGGTAAACTCCTTATTCCCCGTGGCCTTTTTTAAAAAGAAATTTTAATGATTTGCTTCAAAATGTACACATCAATTAAACTATGCTTTAAGGCAGTTCCTTATAAGTTTAGTTGCCCATAGTTTAAGCCATATACTTACAATGTACTAGCATTGATAAACAAAGAGTAGTTCGGAAATAAGAAACACAACAAATTTAGCTTTGAAGAGCAAATGATACCTCTAGGGACTGGAGAAAAATGTTACTCACCTCAAAAAGGTATGACCTGTTAGATTTTTCGATGTAATCGCCCGTTCTTTTTGAACCAACGGGAAAATATAACTCGTATTAAGTTGCTTCTAGAGACTAAATATGGACAGTTCTTGCACGTGACGTAACTAAATGTATTTTCACTCCCATTCATCAAAACGCATCTCACAGTGTTTGCCATCCAAATAAACAGAGAGAGAGAGAGAGAGAGAGAGAGAGAGAGAGAGAGAGAGAAGAACGATGTATTTCCTAAACACGTAATACGTAATTTCTTCTTATCGGAAAATTACCAAGGAAAGTTGATAATATGTTGGATATATATATATAACACAAAATTCGTTAATTTAATAGTTATTAAACAATCATAACGTCCACATACGATAAGGTGTTTTACATATTTGCTGTCCTGGCTATACTGACTAATAATATTTGTAGTTGACTAAAGTAAATGACTTTCTGGACTTGCTAACAATGCTAACCCGAGTTTTCTCCTTATTACAAGATTGTCAGATGATGTTTAATTATGTTGCGAAAGTTTCATGAATACTGGACCAGATATGTTCACATTATAAAGAGTTGAAATTGTATGTATGATATAGTAGAACCGTCTTTGGGCATGCCTACTCGCAAGTGTAGTACAGATGTTAGGCAAAGTGTGACCTGCATTTCTTGATTGATCATTCTGACATTGTATTTTACGGCATGTGCGTGCTTACTGCCAATCGCTGACGTCACGTTCAATACACTTGTTCGGATCAAACAGATCGTGACTGAAAGGGTGTAAACAGGAATGACGATGAGGTTTACTTACGTTTTACTTTAGCCTTGGTTAGGTCACGGTCTTCTATATTCTGCTTATATAAAACAGAAATCCTTACAAACAAAGCAGAACGTTGCAATATAATAGAGGGAGTTAGTGCCTTGACTTGTTTTAGAAGATTTTAATAATAATAATAATAATAATAATAATAATCGTCATGCAAATATTACGGCTTCATGGTTAACTTTCAAACGCAATATATCTAACTGATACCCAAAACACCGTTTAATAAATTATTATATATCATATATGCATGTTGAAACGGGTCATGATTCAAAATTGGGATGACATGTTAGGAACGTGCGATTGGAGATAAAAAGTTTGAAATTACATATCCAATTATGCACGACTTCCTAGCATGCCATATATATATATATATATATATATATATATATATATATATATATATATATATATATATATATATATATATATATATATATATATACCACATACGTTAAAAAATAACATGCATTTAAAGTGTTGGTATAAAGCAATTTGATATACCAATACTATTGGTATCTCAAATTGTGATCCGCCCATGGCGCAATAATACGCATATACAAACATTCTCGCGAGCGTCTGCAGTTGATTCTAGACCAATGATCAATTTCCACAAATTAGTGACGTATGAAAAATAATGATGAAAAGTATTAATAATCCCCGTTTTCTAAATTAATTTAATATGGTACACATTTTCATCACAATCCTTTCTGCTTTCTGTTCTCCCCTCCCCTCTCAAGCATAACGGACAAACTGCGCAGAAATGTGGAACGAGAGAGAAAAGGAATTTGGGCTGGATTAAAACCTTGAAATAGAAATTACACCAAGTAACCTACAAGAATATCGTTCGTCGTAACGATACGTGTGTATTTTCCTTGGGATTTATCAACAGTGTTTATCAATGATACAATGTTGCAAACCAGTAAATTCCTCGGTTACGTGGTACACATACTGTGATATATTTAATATTCTGTTTTGTTTTTTTTTTGTTTTTTCTTAAACATACCATAATGTTCTAAAAAATCGATTATTATTATTTAAATATGAAAATGTCCAAAGGTCTCTCTCTCTCTCTCTCTCTCTCTCTCTCTCTCTCTCTCTCTTGACCATCGTAGCAGGATACGGGCTAAAATCTATGAAATGGCGAACGTGGAGGATTTTTCGACAATATCTCTGGACTTATGAATGATGGTAAAAGTTAAGTCAAACCGACCAAAGGATGAGAGAGACAGAGAGACAGAGAGAGAGAGAGACAGAGACAGACAGACAGACAGACAGAGACAGAGTTTTAAAGTCAAACCGACGAGAGAGAGAGAGAGAGAGAGAGAGAGAGAGAGAGTTTGTGGGTCGGTTGTACTGTTGCTAAAGCAGAATAATGACTTAGATCAACTGTAAATATATTAAAATATTTTAATTACCTCTTGTTGGTTCGTCAGTAGGCTTAGTTTCTATTCCACATTAATCTCCATGCGCCGGTATTTGAATGGTGTAGCTATCCATGTGTTGCTACTGCTCTATTTTTATCATTACAACCATCTTTCATGTTTAAATCATAAGTGTGTATTATATTGATTTAATCAATGTGGAGAAAAATAGAAACCAAGAAAAGAAAACAATCAAGTTATCAATATGCAGAGGTAAATAGCCACTACGGCAGAGAACTACATTTTGTAGCGGACACAATCGGGGATGTGAGGAGTTCATTCACTAGGTCAATACACGGCTTCCTGTAGTAAATCTGAACTCCGTTCAAAGGGCAAATATTTGTATTTGTATGTGATATAAATAAAGTATATGCAAAGTATGTACGCTGTATCAACGATATACCACTCGTTGTATACATTTTTCATTAAAAGGAAACTCAGCATGCTTCGTTTCCTTTAAATGAAAAATTTATACATCTCGTGGTATATTTTTGATACAGCGTACATACTATACATATATTCGATATATATATATATATATATATATATATATATATATATATATATATATATATATATATATATATATATATATATATCCTTTGGATAAAACTTAGTTGAAGATAGATTCATACATTTATTAGCATTCAATTCTTTATTCTTGTATTGAATACAGAGAGTAATTTAAGTTCACCAGTTCTATCGTCCAAGGAGATGCAGTGTTCATAAAGGTCCCTGAATTCACGTTTAGGAATCCGATTCATTGCAGAGACGGTATTCTCATAGTTGCTTTCCTTTGGAGTCACTTTGAAGATAAAAATCTGGACTTTAATACTTGTTTCCTTCACGGTATTATGTATCTCAGGCATGGATTAAATAAAGATAGAATGGCCCATTATATATGAATCAATAAAGCTTATGGATCATGATTATAAATATTCTTTATATTTCAGATTTACAGCTAGTTATGGTTTTATGTTATCGATAAAAATGAATAATTTACGAAATCAATAGTTCCCTTCCCTTCCACGATATGCTTTTCGTTGTTTTATGATGGCCGATTTTTGATTTTCGGAAAATGAAAGAAACATTGTACATTCTAAAACAAAGTTATATAATATTCAGAAAACACATTTAATATAGTGTTACGTGTAGGCTCGTACAAATGTAACAAAAGAAAAGAGTGAAGCCAACAAGCTTTGTAAATTTTAACAAAATAATTTATTTCCCTTGAACACAATGTACAAATAGGAAATAGGACTTACGGTTTGTGAATATAATCCAAAAATTAATCCTAAAATTGAAAAATATAAATCCTATCACTAAACAGTTCTAATTGAATCCAGGTTCGAATCTCGATGACGTTCCAATATGGAGGCGATGACGTCAGATAAAGTCGTTGTACTGGTAGCAACAGATCCTCGATTGAATCACAGTTTATAATGTTTCCGTTTAGAATTCCAGAAAAAATTTCCACTGAATATCTTTCTCCCAGAACTTTAATAAATATAAAGCACTTGTGTAGTTTTCTAGAGAATGAATTATTAAATTCCAAGAAGTAAACGAACTTCAGAACAAGCTGGCAACAAATATAAAAACCTCTTGAGCCCACAAGGTTTAAAATACAACTCAATAGATCTAGTAGAAAATTGCTGTTTTAAACCTCGATTTTAGATCACATGGTGTCTCACGTGACTTACTGATTTGAACAGCGCAATACAAAAATGCCATTTATCACGTATGCAAGAATAGCTCTATCTAAGAATCAAATTCTCACACTGGAAATAAAAAAATAGAAAGGCTGTTACAATTCAGCTAACACGTGGGCCGAAAATGACCTTGGTAATAGCCAATCGTATTCACCCGGTATTTACAAGATCTACGAACCAAGAGGAGCTAAAAATAGTGCTTAAGCAGCGGTTACATTCTAATCGGGTCAAGCCAATTTTCCGAAAAGAGACTCAAATCTAATGAAAATTATCATTACAATAAAATGTAATGAAACAAAATTAAAATAAAAAAGAATTTAAAACTAACACACAAGTAATTAAATTACATATACATAACAATAGTTTCAGTTAACATGGCAAAGCAAGTGTTCCTTAGGTGATGCATAACCTATAACCCTAATGAGACTTCTATTGTGTACTGCTATATAACATAACGCCTTACAAATTAAAGTAATAATTCATCATAATTCCAATTTTTATGAGTGAAACGGATTTTCTGCAATATGATTGGATGTAAAGGGTCACGTGATACTAATCTGGAATTTTTTACACATCGATAAATTCTGGGACTACTTTCGGTTTACAATATAAATAAACATTGCAGACACATCATTCTGAAACGATTGTTTCATCTCTTAAATTTTAAATTCAGCAAATAAATATAACTAATGCCCTTTTATACTTTTCCCAATATTCTTTGAATGAAATGCATAGTTTACTATACAATTTAGCGTTCGTCTGCTACATAGTCGAGCAAAATGGCCGATTACGGTGATTTTTCACTGCAATTATCTGCGGATTTTTTTGAACAATTTGATGAGAAGGAGTTAAAAGAAATAATAGCAGCGATTGAAGCAGATGGAGATGGATTTGATGATATTGAGATGGATATTACAAGCGCTGAAAATGAAACAGAACAGAGATTGATAAATTCCCTCAGAGAGCACCCCATGACCTCCATCACCCTAGCCATACACAACAACAACAATAATAGCGTGGGAACTGGGACAGCCAATTTTGAGGCAGCTGAGGGTTATAAACCAAGATTCAAGAAATTATCTGATGAGGACTTAAAAGCTATTGAAATAAATCAATACTCAGAGGCTACTAAACGAATCACAAAATGGGGCATTTGGGTTTTCAATGGTAAATTTTAAATTTTTTAAAATTAATTTCGTTTACTTATTTTCAAACGTGTGTGGGTGTTGGTGGCATAGTGTGAATATGACCACTTACACAAAAATAAAAAGAAAACATTTATCAGACCATTATTCAAAGACTGAATGAAATTTTTAAATGGTAAAACTACAAGAAAAAGACAATCAGATTATTCGCATGAAATATCTTTGATGGATAGATCTTGAACATATATATTGACATAGTACATACTATGTTGACATGACAATTTAATGATATCTCCAAAATGTGACTTAACACCATTCAAAAATGTATATAATAATCCATAAAGTGATCGTTTTGCTAAGTTAAATTATTTTGGATGTGTAGTCATTAATTTCAATGAAAAAGAAATTACATGACTTTTTGCGTTGCTATTCTTCTTCTGAAGATATAAATCTTCTGTACAAATTTCAAAGACTTTAAATGCTGAAGGATATAATTACTAATATCACCATATTACATACATGAATCCCAAACATAAGTATACAATATATGTACAAATTGCAGGAAAGGTTGTTTTTATGTGCATTTCAAAATGACTTTGCCAAGTGTAAGAACTGTAGTACTCTGAATATTTTTCTATTTACGTATAGCTTGGTGCGTTGAAATTATTGGATACAAACTTGACTTCAACACAATCAGACCAGACGAGCTGAGTGGCCACTTAAGACGGTTCTACGCTGAGGCCCAACCAAAATTTTTATCATCAAGGGGCACAAAAATGCCAGCCGATCAGGCACAAGAATATCACAAGAATTCCTTGAAAAATGTTCGTGCTGCCATAAACAGATACTTGAAGGACAATGGAAAAGATATTGACATTGTCAAAGACAAAGAATTCAAATATGCTAATTCGATGTTAAATGCAAAACTGAAATTGAATTTAAAATCAGGTATTTCAAGGCCAACCCAGCACTACCAAGTAATTTCACTGGAAGAATTAGGAAAAATCAATGCGTATCTTCAAAAATTTGACCCTGTTGCCCTTCGATTCAAAATATGGTATCTGCTGGCTATTCATTTTGTGACCAGAGGTATAGAATTTCATCATCAACTGAGCCTAACTTCCTTAAAATTTGAAAATGATGAATCTGGCATGGAGTACATTACTCTAAATCATGAAACACATAAAAAAAAACACCAAGGTGGTGTTGATGAGAAGCTAGAAGAAACGTCAGACAAAAGAATGTACGCAACTGGCACCAACACTTGCCCAGTGAAATCTGTAACAATTTTCCTTCAGAAATGTGCCAAAGCAGCAAAGGTCTTATTTACGCAATGCAGTAAAGAATCACTAAGATCTCCTGAATTTGCTGACAAATGGTATACTTGTGAACCGGTGAAACCAAAGCAGTTCTCCTCATTCATGCCAGACATATGCAAGAATGCTGGAGTGCAACGCTACACTGGTCACTCACTCCGTGCAACAGCAATTCAAGCTATGAGTGATGCTGGGTTTGAAACTAGAAATATTTTGTTTATGACAGACCACAAACGTGAGGAGTCTCTAAAAACTTACTGTCGAAGACCTAGCACTGAACAAAAACAACTAATTAGTTCAGTTTTGGAAAATATGGCAAATGGTGGTCAAGCTCTGTCTGTATCAGACCCTAACACCAACCCACCTTTCACTTCAGATCAAAGTCAGCAACGATTGATAAACTCTCCAATCCAAAGTTCGAACACTCTAATCGCACAGTCCTTCCAGCACTCCAATACTCAACTATGCAACCAAACAAAACATATGGTCGGTTTTGCTAGCAACTCTACATTTAACAAATGCACATTTAATTTCACATTAGATAACTAAAAGGGTCTTGTTAAGTATTAACGCTCTTGAAAATGATATAAAATGTTATTCCTGCATAAAATGTATTTAATTTTTACCTTTATTTTGGTAAGGGGTAACATCATCTTGTTCATATTTCCATGTTGTTCATTGATAAAATTCATAATGATTTACGGTTTGCTTGGGAATTTCATTTAGCACACTTTCTATCCCCATCAGTTTGTTATTATGCAAGGTCATTGTCATCTAACGTTGCAGATAGGACTAAAATTATATAAGAATATTGTTATTGCTTTTCTATAAAAATAAATGTACTGACACTAAGGGTAGCCATTGCCTAAGATGTAAAGTATGAAGTTTATTAAAAAACGTCACTGTGACAGTAGTCACATTTCATTTCACATTAGATCACTCAACTGGCCTTGTTAAGCATTAACGCTGTTGAGAATGACATAAATGTTATTCCTGTATACAATTTATTTCATTGTTACCTTTATTTTAGCAAGGGATAGCATCATCTTGTTCATATTTCCATGTTGTTCATTGATAAAATCCATAATGATTTCAGGTTTTATTGGAAATTTAATTTAGCACACTTGTTCAATCCTTATCAGCTGTTATTATGTAAGGTCATGGTCATCTGACGTAGCAGAAGGGACTGACTAAAATTGAACAAGAATGTTGTAAATAAACGAAATGTGTTCAAACCACGGGTATCCATTGCCTAAGATGTAAAGTATGAAGTTTCTGAATAAATGTAACTGTGACAGCAGTCAATCTATTCTTGTCATTATGTGCAGGTTATGTATTATGGGGCGATGTGAAGCGGTGAATGAAAGGAAACTACGCGCTACTTCAATTCAAATGCATTGTTGATGGAATACGTTCATTTGACGATAGAAAGGACAAAATTGGAATTATAAGGATTAAATGATCATGGTTGGGTATTTATCGATGTGTAAATTTTACCTAATCACTCACAAAGTTAACGTAAATTTTACCTAATCACTCACAAAGTTTACATAAAGTCCTTCGTGCCATACGTAAGCGTAATTTTCAAAAAAAAAGGAATATTCCTGGTGTAACCGCAACAACCATTTTTTATCTATTAAAATAATGATCATAACAATACATCACTGGCATGACCCGCTATGACTTTCTAGTCTGTATCACTGTATAAAGAATCAATGAATCTTGGCTGGCGAAGATAGGGCTATGTATTCTATCGCAGTTAAGAGGCTAATGAAAGAAAACTTCGAGGTACATAAAAGTGAATGTTTTGTTGAATAAATCTGCTGATCTGTTGTTAGAAAGGAAGTAAATTGATATTATAAGGATTAAATGACCATGATTGGGTATTTATCGATGTGTAAATTTTACCTAATCACTCACAAAGTTTACATAAAGTCCTTCGGACTTTATTTACTTTGTGAGTGATTAGGTAAAATTTACACATCGATAAATACCCAAACATGATCATTTAATCCTATATTCAAAACAGGTTATAAAACTAAACGACATTAATAATTATCAAATTTGCAAATGACGATGTATATGTACAACAAATGCAACACGCAAAAGAAATGCAATACATTTTTCTGGATATCTATATAGTGATTTGACACCAAAGCGAAACCTATCGTTCACCAACCAAGAGCTGGGCTTGACTTTAAAAAAAAAGTCAATATTCTCTACCTTTACCATATAACCCACTGGGAAATACATTACAGATGTCCTGTCTTTAATTTGCACCGGTTTATTATCGAACGGGGGGATAACTCTTGCTTGTTAGCATGAGTTGTGTGTGACGTCATGAACGTCATTGTTTTACACTTTTATCATATACCCTTTTGGGACAGACCAAGCAGCTGGAATGTCTGTCTATTCGTTGCTGGCCGTTTTTGTTTCAAAACAACGGATGAAGCTCTTGTCTCAGGAGCATGACTTGGTTTTGATGAGAGAAAATCAATACTGCACGGTTTAACCATACAGCCTTGTGTGATATATATATATATATATATATATATATATATTTGTGCTTAAATAAACTTTAACAAAAGTTTACTGTCCAAAATATTGCCTAAAGTTACATAACTCTATAATAAACTAAACAAAACAAAATTATAAAAAAATTAAAAAAATAAAACTCACAATAACTTAGTACTAATATTAGTACCCCTACTCCTACCTCGTGGACGGGTAATATAAACAATTTTGAACATGTTCCTTGCATATAATGACATAAATTGAGTAGTCCTTTAATTTAATACCGGAATTATTGCAAATCATTGAAGAAATAGTTTTAAAATCTCGTTTACCTTTCTTATCCGATATTTTCGCTTAGATCGTCCGCCATATTAGTTCAAATAATGACTACTTCCGTTCTCAGCCTTGTTTGTTTGTGTGCCATATAAGGACACTGAGGCCTTATTTGGAAACGTAAACAGATGGTAGTAAAACTATGGCGCGGTTTGAGTTGGAAATTCTGCACATTAAAAGTAAATATGGTTTATGGGTGACTGAAATTCCACCAAGAAGCCATTATTCGCCACTTGCCTTTTCTCAACAAAAACTGGTTTCCGCAATTAATGCTACTATTCATTCTCCGTCTTCGCTCGTTGTGTCATTCAACAATTAATAACATAGCGTAGAATATCCAAATATGGTCTGGCAAGCCTTATTTAGAAAAGGGGTCACGACGAGAGTCTTGCGTTATCTGTCATGGCGGACACGGCGAGGTTAGTGTAACCATGTCAATTTATTGTATCGTGTAAGGGCTTAATAAATTCATAATAAGCAAAATTTCTTTCACAACATGATTATACTTATGTAGTAGATTTCTACACTATTTGTTTTTCTGACCTTAGTGATGATTTTTTTTTTTGCTCCATTACATGATATGGGATCAGTTCGTAGCCTCAACCACAACAAATCAAGTTGAGGCTACGACATAGTAGCTAACAATAACTGTGATGTACCTAGTTTGATTGCTGCTAGCTGACTGAACTCCCACAAGCCGCCCACAAAGCCTTATATACTCCTGACAAAATCCACAATCGACAGAGCCCACAAAACCCACAAATCCAACAAAACCCACAACGCCCACAACGCCCACAAAACCCACAGTTCTAACGAAACCCACAAAACCCACAACCAACAGAGCCCACAAAACCCACAATTTTTGTTGGAATATTTAAACAAGCATGAGCTAGTATTGCATGTGTATATTTAGTCAATCTTCACAATGATTATTTATAGAAATTATCAACTTGATATTTTGCACATTGTTACATTGCGATTGAATTGCCCCAAGAAAAAAATCAGTTTTGTAATTCGCGGCACATACCGTGTTATGCTGTTGCTCATTGCAATGGTTCGGAAACTGAGTTATGCACTGTTACAATATTACCGAGGTAGACCGCATGACAGGGCAGTCAACATGTGTATGTACCAAAGAAATAAAGAAGAGGAAAACCAAACTTAA
>JAECUM010017424.1:0-28158 GCA_016617855.1 Megalonaias nervosa | reverse complement strand
AGAGAGATGAATTAATATTTCAAGTTTCTAATTAAAATAGTTTTATTTCAACACAGTTTCTACGTACAAGAGGGTACAGAACGTCACTTTATAACTATCAACGCATAAACTATTATAATAAATAATTCTTTATTCGCTACAAATGATCAAACAAGCTGTTGTGATAAAGCCTCGGAATAGCTTCATACAAAGAGGCAGAAAGACGGAAAGCCTCAATATATTCCAGTTACTGAATATAATAAAATCTCTTCTGTTTAGCCGTGTTTATGTCTTAAAATGCAGACAAACCCTACCAAGGCATGGTGCTTCATTAGAAATCAGTTTCAATAGTGTATTGCTTATTGATATAATAACTTTATCCTGCTGAAGTCATAAGGACATTGAATACACATTTCCTGTGTTTGCACTATTTTTTACCGCTGTCGAAAGATCGGATGAGCAGTGGAACCTTCGAATTCATTCGAACAAATCGTAAAGGCTTCTACGAAATTGTTTTTGGACTGGAAGCAGACAAATGACACTTTGATGTAATTGCTTTTCATTTGCTTAGGGGTAAATTGATCTGGTATAAGGAAGTGCCGACATGAGAAATGTTTACAAAACAATAATCTTCATTTAGAAATTCCTAGATAAGTTTTCACTGAAATAATCCTCTATGCATGAGTCACATATTTAAATAGCTAAATCGCCTCTTGCATTTTGAGACCAGCGTCAAAATAGTCAATGGCAATAAATTTAACTTACAGAGGGCTTAAATTTTGTGTCTACGGCATAAAATCTAACATCTCACTAATGATTATGTCTTACAACTAACCATACGAATGAACACGTAGTACAGTCATCGATAGGTCGCTGTTAGAGCAGGTAGTTATGTTTTCAATATATAAATTAAAGATAGACCAGAACTTAACTCTCAATTAAACTCAATCGAAACTGAGCTGAAGATAAATATTCAAAAGAAAATACTACCAGTATTGGTTGATTTATCACCATCCCAAATTCATCTTAAATGCTTGAACCAACTTTTCTTCAGATCTAACCAACACAGGGATCTGGTATGGTTTCACCAACTGTTATATAAAGGTAACCAATAAGAGTCCCTGAAGTACCTGAACCGAGTCAACCAATAGAAATCCCTGAAGGTACTGCGATGCAAACAATACATAACAATGAACAGTTGGCAGCAATCGGAAGAGTCACTGAGTCTAAAATTGACAAATTCCAAAAAGGAGTTCAAAGCGGGAAACTTCAGCCACAATATGCACTGCACAAAATTATAGATAATTAATTAAGGATTATGTAAACGGAATTTTGATGTGACTGTGAACAGACAAATTGTTAAAACTGTTACATACTATTTTGCAAATTCTTTCGCTAAATAAATCATTGGGTGCAATAAATCTATTTCACCAGGCAGAGTAATTGCACGCTCTAATAACAGTTTTTGTTTCTGAAGGTATTTACTTTCAAACGTTTGAACAGAATTAAGCTGCGCGTCAATACTTTCATCTAGTAAATGACCATATGAGATTTCCTCATCTGGATCAGCCACCCACAAAACCAGTTTAAATGAATCTACTCGTGCTGTGATCTGTACTCTTACAGAGATTCAACCCTGTTGGATGTTTTATATGTGGAGCAAATGAGTTTCTGTTTAGTAAATGCTTATCTAGGTAAGATGTGTGCACTGTCTGTATCAGCTGGATGCACTGTCTGTGTCAGCTGGAGCCTTAAACTCAATTACACCAAAAGGCAAGGAGATGCCTTTTTTGTTTTTTTTTAAATCGGAACCCAGTAGTTAGGTTAGAAACTAATGTGAAATCGACATTTCTTGTTTAACTACGATACGCCTATATTTGATTTTTTTCAATTCTGCTGTACTTCTTTGTAGATTTCTCTCTAATATTTTATTTCCTCCACTATGATACAATTATAAATTCGTTGATTTTACACTCTTTACATCCCTTGTTTTTGCATTTTGTTTTTGCATTTTCTGCATCAGTGTTTGTCTGTTGTGTTGGTAACATTTAAAAACGAGTCTATCTCTGATTCATGCTGCTTTTGTCACGCTGTTCATCTGGAATATATCGCCTCCAGCGACGATATGACTTTGTTCACAATATTATACCATTATACCTTGTCTCAGTGCACAATTAATTGTTCCACCATTACATTATCATACCGAATTATCATCTACTGATTAAAACGAGCTATATATACTATAAATTCAATATTTTGTGTCGAATCCTTGATCTGGCAAGATAAGGAGATTTTAATATTGTACCGTAATTTTAGCAACACGCAAATTTGCATAAGTCTCCAAATCAAATGCGCAACCCATTCTTTATTATTCATGCGCTGTTTTGCCATCTTGCAATCAGGGCTAATGCTACCTTGTAAAATAATATTATTGAATCTGTCTCGTTTAGTACATTTAGTATTTTATATTCTTTTAATTATTTTAGCGTTCTTGCATTGATGCTGCATACAAATATTTTGATTTTCAAACCATTTTTAAAGTTTGATACTTATGATCTCGTGCCCCTATTCTCCATTTAATAGCACAATAATAGAAATGGCCCAACCATCGCATTCATTTACTCCTTCAATAGTTTGACAGACCTTGTTCTACATCTTACCGCACTGGTTCCATGTCTGTGAATAATAAGAGTATCAGTACCGTAATCAGCCATGTCCAATTGATATGCCCTTGTCTAGTATCAGATATTTAATAGTACATTTACTGTATGTAACAGGAAGCGCATAGACTGCTATGTCTCGCCTGCTGTCAAGGTTTATGATCCAAACAGCGTATTCAAGTTATTTTGATGTCCCAAAGTGGTCACTGACATACTTCGTATCAGTGTGAAGTCTGGAGACAAGTACACCAAAAGGCTTTCCTGACCATATTTTTGACAGTGTGTAGAACGGTAGGTAAATCTAAAGCCTTTGTAATTACTAGAGCATGCTAAGTGGTTGGGGATGACTCTTGAAAATTATAGTGGCTATCAATTATACAAAACCAAAGTGCCCTATAATGTTCAACGACATGATATATTGCCTGAGTAAAGGGGATGAATGCAATACATAACATAACCGATGCATTATGAGCAATATAGATTACTGTGACCTTATCTTTTCGCACTAAGTAGAATCGTTCAATATGAATACAGTCACGAACAAATTTTGCAAGTACAACAGTTTTCGAAAAAGGAGCTAAGCAAATAAATAGCAAAATAAGTAAAAAAGCTGATGTCACCAATCATAGCAATGACCTCAACATCGTCGGCCAAAATAAAATAATATATTGAATTGATAATTTAGCAAGATGTATCTCTTTATGATAGTCACGCTGATAATTTTGAGCTACATTCGACCAGGAATTTGTCACATTTTAAACCGTTGTAGGCTGGGTCACTATACCACATGATAAGAATGGGGAGGCTTCTGGAACCGAA
This sequence comes from Megalonaias nervosa, assembly GCA_016617855.1. Classification (NCBI taxonomy): domain Eukaryota; kingdom Metazoa; phylum Mollusca; class Bivalvia; order Unionida; family Unionidae; genus Megalonaias; species Megalonaias nervosa. Next base: position 24,700 of record JAECUM010017424.1, on the reverse strand, counting down.
TCACCATTGTCACTTTTTCCGCTCTAGTCAATATGACACCAGCGCCGATGCAGTTGTCAACAGGATTCAGTGGGTTTTATATCGTATTTGGTATGCAAAAGGTATCAGCTACTTATATGAACTTCCCGATTTCCCTATTCTTCATAGATTTTGAAACTTATACAAGACAATATTACGGCATTTATTTTGAAACAAATAGATATGATGTGGTTCCTCAATCACATGACAAATATTCGCATTTTCTTTTTTTAAAAAGTGTCATGCTCAATAGCCAAGCTCAGTTCAAGTCCTGTTTACCAGTCCTCTCGCGTGGCTCTTTGACTGCATTGTCATACGCGAGTCTCGTCATTGTAGCGCCAGAACGAGGCTTTTCCAAACTTTGGAAAATTATTTGATTGATCAAGGATACGTGATACGTCATTGTGATGATAAGATGACGTCATATTTCGCGTGCACATGGACAGATACGTCTGCTGATTGAGACACGCCTCTTGCACCTTAGTATGTTTATAAAGTGATGTTGAATGATATCCTTTTCAGCCTATAATATTTATTTTACTTCATTCATTGTAAAAACTCTATTTCAATTCTGAGGTATCAGAACAGCTTTAAAATAAGTTGCAAAATTATGTACGTTGTTGTTATAGAACTTACCGTAAACTGTTCTTTTGTTACTGAATACTAAAACACACGTACCTCTTTGAAGACTTTTTAGGTACTCTAAGTACTTCCAGCTGCCTTTCATAAGGGCTTTTGAACCTGTCACATTATACTTGTAGTACAATCCATCAACGATATGCATTACATTTATTCAATTATAGTCCTAATACATTTATCCACTAATATTCCTAGGGCAAATTATGTTTAGATGGATTGTATGGGGTGTGTGGACCTGTGAGATTATTCCTATTTTATCATCCAATTATGCATTACGCAGGATACATACAAATAGATTTGGTACCTCGTAAAGGATGACTGAAGCTGTGACGCAGAAGCTGCAGTGCAATATCTAGTAGCTAGGACAGTGTACATCAAAAGCGGTTTATTAAAATAAGAAGTAGTAAAACCATATGTGGAGAATGGTTGTAAATGATCATTATCATTTACAAAATTAGTTCAAAGTCAATTAACTACATTTTTAAGTAATAACACAAATAAAACCGTAAACAAAATTTCACTCATTGGCCCTCTTCCTTGGGGAGAAAACAGTGAAGGCCAAATGGGGTTGTGGCGCCCTATGCGAACTATGGTTTTGGTGCCCCTCCCCTCCCTGCTCGCGAGAAAAATTACTTTCGTCTAATTTGGCGCCCCTTAAACCTGGCGCCCTTTGCCCTTGGTGACCGCCTTGTTCGCCCATATGGTCGAACCGGCCCTGAGAGGAAACAGTTCAGTTAAATAGCAAAAGTTTCACGAAATATCATTAAACGGACTAAGATAAGAAATTCCCTGTTTTCTTCACAACTGCGTCATATCTATACTCTAAAACTACACCTCTATCTTCTTTGTTTGAATCTAAAAGCAGACAGTCAGTAGCGGTGGGGAAAGAGTACCCCATTCTAGCCCATAAAGTTACACCAAGTGACAGGGAAAGAGTACCCCATTCTAGCCCATAACGTTACACCAAGTGACGGGGAAAGAGTACCCCATTCTAGCCCATAACGTTACACCAAGTGACGGGGAAAGAGTACCCCATACGAGCACCTCAGGTTACATCTCGACAGAGCGGGAAAATATTAAACGTACTGCTCGAGTTAGGCTTGAAATCTTTGTCTTCCCTTTATTTTTAAGGACTTTAGAACACGAGGCGTTGTCATTGAAATGTTATATAACGCTCTAATACCACAAACAATTTTTCTCCAATCAAACTAAAGGCCACAAATTCAAGAGATTCAAATTTCACACCTACATGGTTTTTCGTACATTAGTAATTCCTGCCCATGTAACAAGAAACAGACTCCACCCAGTAAACAATGTTATACATATCATCTCTATAGCTGCGAATATCCCCAAATACACTTATAATATGAATTTCGACTGAGGCCAACTTAATGAAAGAAATCAATGTTTCCATAAAGTCTGACGAAATAAGTTCGGTGTGACGACTGTGCCAACTAATTAGCAAATTAATCGTTTTGAAAAATATCTTTCCAATACCAATTCCCAATTATCAAACAAATAATTACTAAAATATGCCAACTTTATTTCTAACCGCTTGATTAATAGGAATGACACTTGCAATTCAATTCAGAACACAAGTCTGCGTACCCACAAAGTCATATCTGCTGTATGCACTGTGATCTCTCCTATGTTCAGTTAACTCGGTTTTCTGTGTTCTCAACACTTCGCTCAGTGTCTTGTTTTGCTCCATTATTAATTCATATTCACTTCACGTTTCATAAATAAACTTTTCGTCTTCACTCGCGGGTTCAGACTCATCATCATTCTAAAACGTTTAGCTTTGAGGTTTTACTTATAGCATCAAGTAAGAAAGCCTCCCATTCTACCCTGCTCCTGAATTCTTCCTGCAGGCCTCTAGGACGATGGCGCCAGATCAAAATTCGCAGCGCTTCATTCTGAAGGCTTCCAAAAAACAATCTTTTGTGAACCTGTTGCGAATATCAGGAGATATGCAACCAGGTATGCTATATCCTAACGAGCAGTGTTTCACCTCTTTTTCTAAGACGGCTTCGAAGTTGTGCTTGGTTGCGAAGCGTGAAGCAAGCTACTTATGCATCTTTCAACATTTCAAACCGACTTGACCTGACTGGACTTGAAGGTCTGTCACAACTCGGAGAGAATCCTTTCTCAAGTATGTCGTCAAGCGCAAACAGTTCGAGCTTTTGGCCCGGTCATTTATCGCTGCGCAATGTTCAAAATGAATCAAATGCTGAAGGAATGTAGCTACCTTTCTAGTGTCCACTTCCTTGGTCAGTCACGAGCTTTGGCTCTGCTTCTTATTTTCCACTTTGCTCCAGCTCTTGACCGAACAAGCTCTTAAAACACAGTTTTTCAATATTCTTTGTGATAAACGTTTCTATAGTGACGAGAAAACTATAAGTCGTCAAAGTAATCACCTTTATGAGAACAAGAGATGTGCAATTATCAGGGGTATCAGACTTGTCAGGTGGTCCATTCCCAATAGTCGCGAAACCCTGGTAACTATTGCAAGCACCTTGTCGTTAAAATTCTTGCAAAAACATGTAACAGAAATCATAACTTACCATATATATCAATAGGCTTCTTAAGTTTCGCAACAATGGGTGGCATTGGTGGCATAAGTCCTCGGTGAACAAATTGCTGCATCGGCGTATCGAAAAGAGAGCTTTTTGCCCCAGCTCACACCCTCATTGATCATTATTAAAATCAGACGATAGCGTATTATGTAATTGATTATACCACAAATTATAACTTATCAACAGCCTCGAGGATTTATCATCATTTCACAGTTTCGAAAGTAACGTAGAATGGTCATTAAGTTTCATCTTAGTCAAAACGTGAGGCTAATACGAGTTAAATTTTTCTGTCGTGAGGTTCTCTTTGTTTTCCATCAAAAGCACCAAACTATAAATGGGAAGGAACTCATTACAAATCACTCTTGTTCTTCTAATTCGCCCATGAAGTTCAATCATGTTTTATATTTATGTCAAAATACAGATTAGTTTGGCTCATGTGATGAAAACGTTCATGCTTATTATCTTCACCAACATAAAGATCGTTTCGAATGTCAACTAGTTAGATTTACTCAGTTCCACCCCCAAGTTACAGTTCCACCCCAAAGTTACAGTTCCAACACAAAGTTACAGTTCCATCCCAAAGTTACAGTTTCACCCCAAAGTTACAGTTCCAGCCCAAACTTACAGTTCCAGCCCTAAGTTACAGTTCCATCCCAATCTGATTATATTTTACCACTATACTACCCTACAGTACTTCAGCCATGAGTACGTGTTCCATTCACTGGTCATGTTACATCGTCTGAACTACCTTCAAAATAGAGATCTCAGATCAAACCAGACTGAAAAAGAAGTAAACAATATCGCAAAAATACCCAGCATCTCGAAAATGTCACCAGAAAAGAAAATATTTTAACAATCCAGGGGTCTAGAAGGAGCATGTAAAGTGAATAAAACACCCACATTCAGATCCTTAAGTTCACACGGGGACTGAACGGGAAGAAATAAAATCAATCATACTGTGTGGGCTTGATCTGTGGTCTTTATTTCCGCTTTATTTCCATGAAATTTAAGATTACAAGCGAGCTTTGAAACCCACTTACATCAAAAATAATTTTTATCCCATCAGAGTAAAGATCATACATTGACGAGACTTTAATTTCATACATGTATGGTTCCTTTACACTGGTATGATTTATCGGTAAAATCTGTCAAATCTGTGTGTGTGTGTGTGTGTGTGTGTGTGTGTGTGTGTGTGTGCGCGCGTGCGTGCGTGCGTGTGTGTGTGTGTGTGTGTGTGTGTGTTGGATTTTTAACGTGGCTTTAACAATTATTCAGTCATCTCGCTACGATGTCTGCAACATGGCAGTTTGTTGTGATGTCTAGCACTGGGGCATGCCGTAGACATGTAGCACCATGTCCCACCCAGTCACATTATCATGACACCAGGCCGTCCAATCCTAACACTAACCTCTTAATGCTGAGTGCGTAGCAAGGCAGCTGTTAGCAACCTTTTTATAAGAATTTGGTATGGCTCGGTCGGGGTTCGAACAAGGGAATTCCCACATCTCGAGGCGGACGCTCTAATCATTTAGGCCACCAGAGTTGTCGTTAAATCTATAAACAGAGACGTAAAATGCAAATAGCACATAGACTAAGATCGTTACACTCGGGGTCTTCCATGTAGCACATAGACTAGGATAGTTACTCTTCGGAGTCTTCCATGTAGCTGTTACGAATATGTAATTAAATTGCTTGTGTGTTAGTTTTAAAATTCTATTTTATTTTATTTTTGTTTCATTACATTTTATTGTAATGATAATTTTAATTGGATTTGAATATCTTTTCGGAAAATTCACTTGACCTGATTAGAGTGTAACCGTTGCTTAAGCGCTATTTTTAGCTCACTTTGGTTTATAGATTTTGTAAACACTACGCGAAAACGATGGGCTATTGCCAAGGTCATCCACAGGCTACGTGTTAGCTCTGATGTAAACGGTTTTATTTTTAAATTCATTTCCAGCGTGAGAATCTGATTCTTAGAATGGGCTATTCTAGCTACGTGCTAAATGGCATTTTTTTTTATTGCTCTGTTCAAATTAGTAAATCACGTAGCCCATCACGTGAGCCACCATGTGATCTATAATCGAGGCCTAAAACAGCCAATTGGTAGTAGATTTATTCAGTCGTAATTTTTACACCTCAGAGCTCAAGGTGTTTTATTGTTGAAGCCAGATTGTTTTTGAAGTTCATCTATTTTTTTGAAATTTAATAATTTATTCTCTAGAAGACTAAACAAGTGTACTTTTTTATAAAAAGTTCTGAGACAAAGAAATTCAGTGGAAATTTATTCTGGAATTCTGAACGGAAACATAAACTGTGATTCAACGAGGATCTGTTGCAATAAGTACAACGACCTAATCTGACGTCATCGCCTCCATATTGGAATTTCATCGAGATTCGAACCTTGATTCAATTAGAACTGTTTAGTGACAGGACTTATATTTTTCAATCCTAGGATTAAATTTTGGATTATATTCACAAACCGTAAGTCCTATTTTCCTATTTTTACATTGTTTTCTAGGGAAATAAATTATTTTGTTAAAATTTACAAAGCTTGTTGACTTCACTCTTTTCTTTTGTTACATTTGTACGAGCCTACACGTAACAGTAGCACATAGACTAGAATTCTTACACTAGAACACTTTTATGTAGCACATACACTAGAACTGTTACACTAGGAGCCTTCCATTAGTAGATACATTAGAAATGTCACACTAGGGATCTTCCATGTAGCATATACACTAGAATTGTTATGCTAGGGTCCTTCCATGTAGCACATATACTAGAATTGTTACACTAGGGATCTTCCATGAAGCATAAGCACTAGAATTATTACACACTAGGGATCTTCCATGTCGCACATACACTACAATTGTTACACTAGGGATCTTCTGTGTAGCGCATACACTAGTATTGTTACACTAGGGATCTTCCGTGATGTGCAAACCGTTTCTTAAATGATGTGAAGAAAGGGAGACGGTGTGATTACAATACAAAACTCTTAAATTAAATAACAACCAAATCAAATGAAACCAGTCAACAACTAATATTAAAAATTAAAGCGCTTTATTGATGACAGTTAAATAGAACAGAACGTGTTTGTACATTAAACTCCTGTTATGGCGATAGCTCATACAACGCGATACAGGTTGGTTATAGCGGTGCACTTTCTATGGCTCGTTCTGATCTCATTTCCAGTACCTACCTATACGTCGTAATGATAAAACGATATAACAATGAGGCCTTTGAAAAGTGTTTTATTCGAAGTTCAGTGACAGTTGCAATAGTTTTCCTCTAATTCAAATCTTCATCGACAAATAAAGAAACAAAAGGATAAAAAATACTGACGAGAATGCAAACATGGTTTAGAATAATTGTAAGACCAACAGATTAAAAGGTCGCATTTAGAAATATATTTTTTACCAATGATGATTTTCATCCATATCACACGTTTATCAGTGGGCTAAAACGAAAAATGCCCTAATAATCAGAATGTAGAATGATAAATAAATGAGACAACACTTAAATAAGCTCCATGAGGGTAATAATAACTGATGGAATTTTTGTTGCGCAAATTGAACGGATGTGAAAATTTTTATCTTGTGATAAAACATTTCCGTTATACCCACAAATCGTTTATCTCTTGATATTTTAGCCACTCGTACCTTGTTAGCAAATAATGATGGCCGTCCCTGTTTTTCAGAAAGCTTGATGGATATGCACTAGACATACAAAAGCCTGTGATTATATGAAGCCATGCTCCACTGGCAACAGATGAAAGAGTAGAAATTCATTGGTTTTGAATCACGATAGATTCTCTAGTACATGACTCGTTCAATGGTTTAAACAGTCTATAGTACTTATTCTCTTCTGACAGCATGTGTTCTTAGCGTAACTGCTGGTTATAAAAATTGTGATGAATCGGCGAATACTCCGAAGCAAAACTTGCTGACTAAGCATGTTCTATGGCGTATATACTGGCATATAAGACGAGACAAACTGCAAACAGCAAAGATCCTGATCTGCTGTAGCATAATGCGCCTGAACAGCAAGGTCTATGATGTTTGTTCTACTGATTACTCCTAACAAACTGCACAGATTCAGATCTTCCGGCGTAGCGACTTTTTGTTACACTCAGACCATCAGTGACACAGTATGGTTGCTCCCCGAACATCAAATATCATTCGATACGTAACGTAGTTTACTTGCTGTCATCTAGTAGCTGTAAAACCTCGTAACGTGGACATGTTGCATGATGGAGATGTATAACCTCGTAATGTGGACATATTGCCATCCTGTCCATAGGATGTTTAATTAGCTCTAGTTTGTCTCAGTGCCAGTAAGTTACAAAAAGTCACCTATCTTTGTGACCTGGAGTGTAACACATGTTTAGAATTTCAGTTATTTATTTTTATTACTTTCATTGGTAACATTACCATAATCAAGAAGTCTTCGTCTTTGTTCACATTTGATATTACTCCCATTAACGCTAAAATTATCTTTTCGAAACACTATTAATTCATTATGCAGTTATCACAAACAGACAATAACATCTGGATTTAGGTCTCATATATTTGGATGGGAATTAAGATCTTTTCCTGATTACATGATTTTTAGTGCTACTTGTGGTCCTGGTAAGGAAGGAAAATAATAAATGAACTATGTTCTGTTGTATAGTCACAAAGTACATTTATAAGGTACGTTTGTTCAAGTTATATAATGAACACCCAAACCTACTCATTCAGCGCTAATAGTGTGGCTCTGCAGTAGACGATTATGACAGTTTTAATGAAAAGCATATGCTTAATTACTTCAAGCTGCTGAATTTGCTTCGTGTCTATTAAAATTTTAAGTGATTTGTAAGTTTACATAAGCAATTATACAAATTAATATGACTTACAATGAGAAACTCATCCTATAATTATGATTGAACCAAGTGTTGAAGTTTTCTTGATCTGTAATATAAATTTTGTTTACCTCAGTCGAATTCTTTTGTTGTTTGGGCTCTAATACTTGACAAGACACACTATTAAATCAATAAGTTACCTGTTGGGCAGGTGCAGAAAGCGTTTCTGTGACCAGTGTTATTGCTGTTTATCTAGGACAAATTTCGGGCAGAATCTAATGAATCCTTATGGCATTCACATAAACCTTTCTCTTCTTTGTTTAATCTATGCTCAAGTGTGGCTTTTATCATATTTTTATGCTTCCTTTCACAATTTTAAGTGGCACTTAAATAGTTTATTCTCATACCTATTTATTATTATAATGCATTTAAAACTAATCCCTTTTAACTTTTGCTATATCTTTCTTCCCCAGTAAGCTTGATTAAGATGGCTCGGGTTCGAGCAACAAACTTCATCATTATAATCAGAACGCCCCCCCCCCCCCCGTTATGCAATATACTTTGTGTCATTTCTATCAACAGACAGGGTCTAAATAACTTCACGTAATTTCACAAATTATATAATTTGTATCTATATATAGGCAGGGGCTAAATAACTTCGCATAGTTTCACAAATTGTATCATATATATATATATATATATATATATATATATATATATATATATATATATATATATATATATATATATATATATATATATATATATATATATATATACTGCTATATATATATATATAGATACACACACACACACACACACACACACACACACACACACAGAGACAGGGGCTAAATAAATTCACATAGCTTCCCAAAACAATGACTTTATATCTAAAAGTTTCTCTCATTGTCCTTTTTCAGTTTCAGATTTCGCAAATTATTCTATTTGATTTCTCAATCTTCAATATTACCTGTCTTAATACGTCCTTTCCGGTACAGATGCAAAACCGCAGAGCTTGGTTTTACATATATTCATCCGCTGACTACTCTGACACTTCCTGTGTTGTGAAACCGCAGATCACTATTTACCACCATTTTACACACGGTCCCAATATTGCGTACTTTTGCCCATCGCGTATCTCAGTCGTTGTGTAGCTACCAATCAATCACTATAGTTTTGTGCAGAAAATGGGTATTCGTGGAGTTTACAACAAGCCGTTTTGTGAATGGCATCACTGTTGTGCGAATGATGTCACTGCTTAAAAATCGGGACTCACAGATTTTACAACATACCGGCCTATGAAATTTTACTTGAAATATAGTCCGGTAACAGAGAAATTATATTTATTGCTTACAACTATTAAAGAACATGGGATAAACTGTACACAGACAAGGTGCTGTTCTTGCTTGCACCATCATATGAAGTGCACGTACCTTGAAAGCTTGAATAGCCTTTTTCTCCTAAGTCTATTTTAAATACTTTTATCCTAAAACAAAACTGGCAAATTCTGGGAAAGACTGAAAATTTAAACGTTTCCTTGATGATGGATCTGATTTCCAGGTTAGTGTCCAGCGAAAATTAAAATAGCTTGTACAACGACCTAGCCAGATGGTTGCAAAAAAGATAATACAATGTCGAGTTATCTTGTGATTCTTCAATCTGTCCACGAAATGATGGCGCTGTTGACCTGCAAAGTCTATTGGCCCCAATCCCGTGATCCTAAAATTGAATCGTTAACCAAAACTAATTCTAAAGCCAACGAAAGCTCACTCTGAGCATGTCAAAATGATTGTTAATCGACTTGGAAATAATTTACCCTTTTAAAGTTGTACGTGCAGTTTGGTATGAATCTGGTAAAGAAACAATCGAGGCAATACAGTTTTTCACATTTCAGTACATTTTGTTTCCAGTTTAAAACTTACATCCTGTAATAAACACTCAGTTTCTGCACGTTTATCCGTCATCAATAACTCGGGACAGTAGCATTTGTTTCTTTGTTTAACAAAAACAAATTTTCATACATATTTGCTTATTGTTTATTGCACGTATCAACACTCGTTTTTTCCACTACACATTTACATATCATTTATAATCACCCGGTTCCAAATTATAAGTTTAACGTAGGCTGTTTACTTCCTATGGATCTACATCTGACACAGGACCCGACTAGGACATAGTTGTTAATAATCTTCAAGCTGTGTTATCAAAGAGGTAAGATTTTTTTCTAATACCTCGTCATGTTTTCTTTGATTGAATTGACTAATGTCAAGTCCGTTCCTAATTTATACACAGAAATGGCCAACCTAATCGAGACCTGTTGGTATCAATATCTAAGCTGACAATCTTATGAAAATGGCAGATAAATGAAAAGTAGAGGTTTTTGCCCCATGACTGAGAGGCACAACGAATCATTGAATAGTTGGTCACAATTGGGGGTAGTTTGACTGACAGGAAAATCTAACGTTATCTGTAGGCTGTAGGTTTATCTGGTGGGGAGCTGTGGGTTTGAAATTAAAACTATGAAAAAATGTATTCAACATCTTATTTTATCACCAGAAGAAACATTTTCATTTGTTGTTTCATTTCAATACTCAAAATAGGCTCTTTTTGATCGACGACTTCAACAGCATACGTATCTTAGATTCGCGGATTTTATCTGTAACCCGAGATACTCAATTCGTATCAGCAGAACATCCGGATAATCTCTTGCTATGTATGAAAAAAGTAGATTTTTCTCCGCTTAAGTGTTTCCTGGCCTTTCCTTTTTTTCCACTTCGACGATTCGCACCCACTGGCATTCGTGTTAGCTTTGGTTACATTACTTTGATTAACTTCCTTACTATAAATATAAACATTCGTAAGGCAATAAAAGTCGTATTAGCCTCACGAGCTTTAAGCGTCACGTTTCATTAATAATATATGTGGAAAAATTAAATATTTCCACCAAGAAAAACACAACAGAAAATAAGAAGATAGATAATTAGATAATTCTTTGTAGTTACATTTTATATGAAGTCATTCAGTTCCAAATTAATAACTCCGCTAAGATAATTTTAAACGTCAAAATAAGACTTTAAATCTATTTATCGTACACTAGTAATGCAAGGTATACATATAAACCGAACAGAATGATCCTTGGACTGGGCGGAAAGATCCAGGACAATATGTATATCCTTAAATTTGCATCACGGGGCATAAAACAATTAACACTGTCCTGTATGATGTTTGGAAATGTTCTGTATTAGGGGGCATAAAGCTATTGACACTGCCATGTATTGTGTTTGGCAACGTTCCGTATTTGGGGGCATAAAGCTATTGACACTGCCATGTATTGTGTTTGGCAACGTTCCGTATTAGGGGGCATAAAGCTATTGACACTGCCATGTATTGTGTTTGGCAACGTTCCGTATTAGGGGGCATAAAGCTATTGACACTGCCATGTATTGTGTTTGGCAACGTTCCGTATTTGGGGGCATAAAGCTATTGACACTGCCATGTATTGTGTTTGGCAACGTTCCGTATTTGGGGGCATAAAGCTATTGACACTGCCATGTATTGTGTTTGGCAACGTTCCGTATTTGGGGGCATAAAGCTATTGACACTGCCATGTATTGTGTTTGGCAACGTTCCGTATTAAATAGAATAAAACAATTGACAGTGTATTTTCTTTGGCAATGTTCTGTATTAGAGGGAAAAAACAATTTACACTGCCCAGCATGTTGTTTAGCAATATTCTGTATTAAAGGGGTGTTGCGTACTTCCCCAGCTATGTTGGGGTGTGTTGTATGGTTTTGGTTATCGTTATCTAGACGGTGATCGCCGACGGTGTAATTTGCACGGATCGAGTAAATATCAATATAAAGTGTGAAACTTATATATGGAACAGATAAAGATCTGAGCAGATATATAAAACAGAGTGACACGAGCCCCCGTACATGTACAAACCATAAAATTTAATCAACAATTCATAAACAATAAAATTCATAAACAATTGTGATAATGCAATACATTTGAAAGATACACTTTTTGATTTAAGTTATTCAACGAATTTCAAATGCAAATATGCTTATACAAATAGCCGGTCTGTTAAGCGATAGAATTAATTCGTCATCGAATCGAGTGAAAAGATCGAAATCACTGCCTATTACAGATTCATAACCTGATGGTTCTGGTTCAGTCCAAATTCGCTGCGACTGTTCTTTTGACTTCCTTGTGCCTGTAAGTCCGGGTCCTTTCCACTTTTCCCTTTTCCCAAATTCTCAGGTGTCCCGCCTCTTTCGGCCTCCAACTTTGTGTGGTCACTTTGGTTTTGTAAGTACGTGATACGTCACGGGGATACTTCCCTTGGGTACGTCACGTGGATACGTCACGTGGAGCTATCTCACTTTGCAAAAGTAAACAAAGTGGCAACCTGAGTATTCTGTTAGGTACCCTACTGGGAAGAGATCATTACTTTCTCCTCTCGTTAATGTCAGATAAGTTCTATCGGAATTCAAACAGATACCAACGGCCATCTGGTCTAACTAAACACGGCAGACCATAAACAAACCTTGTTTCCTAAGATTAATGTACTCCCTAACTGCTATTTCAACACTGCTTACAGTAACAACACACCGAGACATCAGTTCCAGTCCCGACTTAATTACACAAATGTATGAATGAAATTCCTTACATGACTCAACTACGGCATTTAGAGCGAATACAGACATTCAAGTTTCTAGCATATATGAAACCTCACTACATGGTTTAACAACGTTAATTTCAGTCAATATGCACTCAAGTCTTTATCATATGTGACATTATCTAAATCGGAGAATTTACACGGATTCTCGTAACTCGTATCAACTAAAGTAAGGTATGAAATTCTAGATACATATTTACCTATATGTTCAAACGATTCATCAAACTTATATAAAGAATATCATTGTACGGATTCATATAGATGAACTCGCACAGTTGTATTCATATCAAGAAAATTGATCTACCAATCTAACCAAATAAATCATGCAAATATAAGCAAATAAATCAAACAAATCACCATATGGATATAAAGAAATTACGTGAGACTGACGCAAAACACCTTGTGTCTTCAAGCTTTTACCGCTAGAATTGAGTTCGTAGATTTTTCCAGACATCCAATCCCTTGGATCCTAATTACGAGTGAATTTCTTCTAAATTCGACCCGGAGTCCTCTACCTTTGTTTTCTCTTGCAGAAAATGGTGTCGACTGATTAAAACTGTTGCGATAGGCACATCTATGCCAAGAGTTTTCATGTGGAATCACGCCCCCTTATTCAGCGTAACTAATCCGAATTAAATATATTCCCGCCCGACTAGGCTCTAAAAATGCAGTCCGTCTGACAATCTTAGATTACACAAATACTGATTCCTGGAAAAATTCAAGCTGACAGTTCTCGATATAGATCGGAAGTTAACCCTTATCCTTTTCAGTTAAATAAACGAAGGCTTAATTAAGAACCACTGCTTCCATGACAGTGACATTTGCCAAACAGTGCGTTACGGCGATTTAAACACGCGCCAGTCCCCATAAATTTAATTAATCGTTCACCTGTCCAACTTAATGTTCTTCATAGATAGACAGAAATTTGCACTCTTACATGGGCATACAATAATTGGTACTTCCATGCATTATGTTTGGCACTGTTCTGTATTAGAGGGAATAGAACAGTTGACACTGCCATGCATGATGTTTGGCACTGTTCTGTATTAGAGGGAATAGAACAGTTGACACTGCCATGCAATTTGTTTGGCAGTGTTCTGTATTAGAGGGAATAGAACAGTTGACACTGCCATGCATGATGTTTGGCACTGTTCTGTATTAGAGGGAATAGAACAGTTGACACTGCCCTGCATTTTGTTTGGCAGTGTTTTGTATTAGAGGGCATTTAAGAACTAACACTGCCTTGCGTTTTGGTTGGCCATTTTCTGTATTATTGTTTTTAATGGAATAATAAGATTACAACTACTGTTCACTGTACAACATTTGCAATTTTGTTACCATATTACACAAGATGTCGTGAATTTAGCCGCATAAAATAGTGACTTTCAATCAAAGACCTCAGTTTTTCCACAGAGCAAGGTTCTTAGACTGCTCATGGTACAGACAAATAGACTATATGAAGGCAAAGTCATGGTCAGGAATTCATGTAATGCGCAATCTCTAATTTCAACTTGACAGAATCTTTAGAAAATACGTCTATTATAAATCCTACTCTGGAATATGATAATATACTTTGGGACAAACTCACACTAATTGAGAAAATGGAGTCGAAAACAATAAAAAATGTCAATTGTCAAGAGCTAAGGATAAACGTATTCCCAGCATTTCGCCACTATATGATGCTGCCTCACAAAGGGTCATGGTGTTAGAAAACAGAGCCAGAAAATATTATATCGGCATGCCCAGGTAACAATGTGTACTAGTTGTTTCGCTATTGACCTCATAGTGCATTTAACCAAACTGGTTATCACAGAGTTGGTTGTAGTGGGGGTTAGAATTTAGGCGCACTGCCAACGCCTTAACAGTATTACTGTTACTCCATGCATTCTGCTGAAAATTTGCCGACCCTACCGTTTGTTATCGGTAATAAAGGAAAATACCGTCATTATTGTAAACAGGCTCCAAAGCCCGCAAATTGTACAGTCACAGGACCGGCGTGGCCACAAACTGAGAGTTCCCCGTGGCTCCAAACACCATTGACAGCAGACCATACTGTTGGAAACTTTCCATGGCCCCAAACTGTCCTTGCTACCTACCCTACTTGACACGTCAAAACATGGGACACAATCTCGTTGACCCTCACTTTGGACAGGAGATAACAAGTATCTCACATCCTGGCCATAAATGAACCTTTCATTTCTACTAGCTGATTTCCAAGCTCAAAAAGTGCTTTGGACTTATTCAGCAATATGCAGATGATTTGAATCTTGGGTTAATCCCCGGTACGTAAACAGAATTTGTAATTTTGTTTATTTGATGTTTTACAAGGTAAGATAAATTGTAATAACAATTAAGGGAAACGGCAACATCTAGCGGTGTAAAATAGGCGTCTCTTGACCGATATTGTCTGTAATTTAAAAGGAAAACTCATTCTGCTTTATAGCACGTGCAACTTCAACATCAACTTGTCCATGTACTTTCAATACAAAATCCAGAATGCATTGTTCATGCAAAACGATATGCTCTCTCTCTCTCTCTCTCTCTCTCTCTCTCGGGTCATTAAATACTTGGACTAGACGAGTGCGAGATGTTTATCGACCATAGCATGTTCATTACGTGAGTGAGCTTACCGGTGCCTTAGCTGCTAAGTGGCGCAGAAAATGGAGAAACGTTGCACCTGCATCGTTAATCCTTGCACAAACATTACTTTAAAAGAACTAACAGTTGGAATGGGAAAACGTGTGATTTTATTTGATAGAATATAGTTACAGTAGCAAGCAAAAAGACAATAAAGATGTGTTTCTGGTAACAAATATTTAATTTACATTGGAGAAGGAAAGAGTGTGCCTATAGTAAATATGCGATGTCTTTAGAATGCACAAGAAATCATCCCCCACCCCTAATCCCCCCCCCAAAAAAAAGAAAAACAAACAACAATAAAAAATGTAACTAAAATGAAAACCTCGTCGAACTTCTAACCTTGGGTTATTGATGTTTTAGGACAGACTTACTCAACATTGCCAGGATTTAAAATGATTTTGCGTTGATGCAACCTTGTCTTTACAATACGTGTGTAAGCCAGGATGGATTGAATCAAGATACCTGGAAATGTTGCTGCCTTTATGTATAATATGTTTGTTTTACTTTCATGTGTGAAAAATATACTTTTCGTAATTGTATACGTATATAATTTTAAAAGACCACATACAGGTATATACCTATAGAAGACCCTATATAAGTGTTTACATAAAACAAAAGACCCTTATAAGTGTATACCTAAAAATGCCCTATACAAGTGTATACCTAAAATATGCCCTATAAATGTGTATACCTAAAAATGTCTTATACAAGTGTATGCCTAAAAAAATGCCCTAGACAAGTGTATACCTAAACAATACCCTAGACAAGTGTATACCTAAAAAATTCCCTAAAAATGCCCTATAAAATTGTATGCCTAAAAATATCCTATACAAGCGTGTACCTAAAACAAATACCCCATGCAAGTGTATGCCTTAAAAAGACCCTATACAAGTGTATAACTAAACAAAAATACCCTATACAAGTGTATACCTACAAAAAAGTACCATAGTTTGGTTGCAAGAAAAGAAACTAATGATGAGAAACGTTCCTCATAGAAATATCTCTCTGTAAGAATGATTTTTTTTTCCCTAAGTGTGTTTGTTTCAAGAGGTTACGTACACTGGCTGTGTTTTTATTGAAAAAGACAAACTGAAGATTTTAGTCCGAAATGACTAATGGCTAACATCATTAATAATAATAATAATAATAATAATAATAATCGCTTCTCTATGCAATTGTCAGTGTTCTTAAAGGCACACCTTTTGCATCATAGTCAATGTGAAATCACGATGTAAAAGTCCAATTTCACTCGAGTCATTTTCATTGATTTTCTTGAATCTTGATATTTGCTTTTTTACCATCAGAAAGCTACAGATTACTGCAGGTTAGGCGTGTAAGTCTCTCCATGACTCGTGAATTTAAATCGATAAGAAAGTGTGTGTGTATGTCTGTGTGTGTGTGTGTGTGTGTGTGTGTGTGTGTGTGTGAGAGAGAGAGAGAGAGAGAGAGAGAGAGAGAGAGAGAGAGAGAGAGAGAGAGAGATTTGGATTTGTAACGAAGCTTAACAATTTTTCAGTCATGTCGTTATAATGTCTGCAGATTGGCAGTTTATAGTGATGTCTAGCACTGGGGCGTCATGCCGCAGACATGTAGCATCATGTCCCACCCAGTCACATTATCCTGACACCGCTCTAATCCCTTAGACAACCGAAGCGGTGAAATCGATAAGTTAGCCACAGAATTCCACAGGATTAGACAATCAAATGTTATATTTTCAAGTATTACACCAATATAATGTACACATAAATGTTTTCGTGGCAAATTGAGTAAACTTAAGATTAAGTAAACTCTGAAAGCATGGATATCTGCAGGAATATTTCGGGGGTGGAGGGTGGGGGTGGAAGCCATAAACGGGTGAAGAGATAAAATCAAAATCAAAGGGATATGTTTGTATACTGCCGATTGGACTATAAAAAAAAAAAAATCCTGGGTGGGGCAACTGCCACCTTGCCCACCCCCACCCCCACAACCCACTTAGAACGCCCACGCCTGGAAGAATATTTCCTATCTCTCCATATACTAAGTACCATGAGTCCTCCAACGGTGGCCTTTACTTTCATGTATTAAGGACTCGTTGAATTTTTCATATCCTGGTGTGTCCATAGGCTTACTGTGGCAGCTAAATAAGTACCGTGGGTCTGATTGAGAATCACAGCCCAACAGTGATCTCACATTTGCATGTAGGAGACCCCGGGTGGCAGCGTGGCCTATGGCGCTCGCCTGTACTGACATCTCACCTCTCTCCGCATGGGTTCGAGTCTCGGATCGGCCAACGGTGGAATGTGAGATAGCTTACCAGTAGCTTCTCCTGGGTCTGTGGGTCTTCTCGGGGTTTTCCCGATTTCTTCCTTCCGCCTTTTATAGACTATCACGTGCTGAAAAATGGCGTTAAACCATCAAAATCAAGTCATATGCATACACAATTAAGATACTACAATTCGGTTTTTTGTGTGGATAACAAGCAAAATGAATACTATGTGCACACTGTTATATCAACTATTGGTATAAAAGTGGGGTGGGGTGGTGCGGTTCAAGGAGGATAGAGAAAGTGTGTGTGTGTGTGTGTGTGTGTGTGTGTGTGTGTGTGTGTGTGTGTGTGAATGTGACTATGTTGTGTGGAATGCTTTGCATAATATCCTTGCAACCTGATATATAAATGTAAGATATTTAAGAGCGTAATTAGGGTCACCAATTTGATAATGTGTTGAGAAATATTATGCTTATGATTTGGTCGCTTATGTCTGAATTCTTATAAACTCTCATGATTATGTGTCCCACAAATTTCATTCAGTGACTACTTTGGAACTTCATATTTTGTAGATATTGGTTTGGCTGGCCATGACTGATTGATAATGAAAAGTAAAATTTAGTGAAAATAATCTTTTGAGAGCTTATCTTATTTGCAGCTGAAAAAATATAGAGGCAGTGTTTTCTTGATGGAAATTGACACTCATTGCTAAAATTAATACCCGATTCTTTAGGTGCGGAGTTTCAAATACGTGTTATAGTACAAGTCAAGTGGGTCATGTATGCGCATTTACTCATGTTAAATTAAATATAAATTGCTCTTTTAAAATTTAACACTAATTTTCATTAACCAAAGTCTATTCAACCCTGATTATTGAATGTTCTGCACCTTAACTGTCACAAAGAACTTCCAGACGAAAATTATCTATCGTTATGGACTTTTATAATGGTGGCCATGTAATAAACTTGGGTCAAAATAAGAGCGCGTCGATTGGAATCGTCACAATTGAGGTTAGTACGAATTTGTTTATCAATATGAGTAGCTTTCATTGTGACATCACAGCGCGCGACATTCAGTTCGGATTGTACTGTATCCCACCTTCAGGTTCATTTCGTCCAAAACTGTCTACGTACTTTAACATTGATTTTGCCGTATACATCTATCGGAGCGTCTACATAATGACATTCCAAAGGAATATGGATGTATACGAATCCAAATGAAGTGAATACTAGCCACTTGACGGTATGTGTAATCAAATTATAAAAAAATGACACCCATTACTGAAATTATCGGTATTGAATGCCCACATGACCCATATGACTTGCACTATAGATCAAACACTGCTGCGAAACATATGTCTTTATCCTTACAGTAACGTACATCCAGAACGGGTCTATGCTGAGAAATAAAGGTTTAATCATGAATTTTTTTTTTTTTATATCATGGAGTTTCCATGTGTATGTAGTGGGAGCTAAATTAGTACTGTGAGTCCTACAGAGCCATCCTGTTGTTGAGTATGCAACCGACTGGACGCAGGAAGCAATCTAGAATTGACGACGGTACCCTCAGTTGATGTACAATAATCAACTTGTTAAGAAGGATAAATGAGCTAGAAACCAGTCTTGGCATATGAGTTATTCCGCCCAATCAAGTCTGAGGCGTAATCATAGATACTCTGTCAGACGATAAAAACCAAATAACGTAAAGATAAATTGCACGATCGCAAAGAACCCTACATTCCGTTGTAATTAATTGCAGAATTCGTTACCCCTTTAAACCTCCAACGAGTACAAGGACAATTCGTTTTGCTTGCTTTTTCTTGATGGAAAGCCTACGCCGTTTATCATGTCATCCAATCATTTATAAAATATAAATTAGACCTACTTCTCAATTCAATCAATTTAACTATTACTTCAAAACTTTTGGATGACAAGGTTCTAATATCGATGATTTGGAAGCTGTATAGATTCGACGCATAGAGAAAGCTAATACGATCAGTTGAAAAGTAGGATACCTTGGGAAATGTTCCATGTTCTGAAAGTAATGTTCATGCTAACACTATTAGTGAATTTAATTTCAAGTACATTTCAATCAAATCAAATAACAAGCACGGTCTCTTGGCAATTCTAATTTTCATCTCCCTTTAAAACAATTTTTCGTCCACGAATATGGACATATATTTTTTATGTATATTTAATTTGCATTGTGTATTAGTTGTTTTGTTTTTTTTTAAATTTAAAAACATCATTCTAAGCAATTGGTTACTGTATTTTGTACTTGACCTGGTCCAAAATCTTGTTCGCTGTGTCCCTGACTAGAGACACTAATATTTTTTAAAAAAATATTTTTGGTATACAAATTATACATAGCTAACATTTTCTCTTGGAACCGCTCCGGTGGCCTAGTGGTTAGAGCGTCCGCCCAAGATGCGGGAGGTCGCGGGTTCGAACCCCGGCCGAGTCATACCAAAGACTTT
This sequence comes from Megalonaias nervosa, assembly GCA_016617855.1. Lineage (NCBI taxonomy): Eukaryota > Metazoa > Mollusca > Bivalvia > Unionida > Unionidae > Megalonaias > Megalonaias nervosa. The sequence goes on along the minus strand of JAECUM010017424.1, from coordinate 4,573 downwards.
AAAAAATGGTACTAACAGCTGCCTCGCTTGGCGCTCAGCATTAAGAGGTTAGTGTTAGGACTGGTCGGCCTAGTGTCAGGATAATGAGACTGGGTGGGACATCATTCCACATGTCTGAGGCATGATGCCCCAGTGCTAGACATTACTATAAACTGTCACACTGCAGACATCGTAGCGATATGACTGAAAAATTGTTAAAGCTACGTTAAAAATTTAAATCACACACACACACACACACACACACATTTTCTCTTTGAGTGTGGGCTAAATATTAGGATCATTATCTTTGTCTGAGTCAAGAACATTATGTTTACCATGTTCTTTATTACATTTATAGTAACAGAATCTTCTAGAATGAAATTTCCATTAAGAAATACTTTTTATTTTATTTTTTAATTTGTCGAAAATGCTAATTGTGACCTAGGTCAAGTAGAGGGCTTTATAATCTTGTTTACTTAGAAATTACTCTTTCGTGCTGTAAGATCTTGAAGCAGAATCAATTGTCGTGTTCAGTATTTCATATGGGCTGGAATTTATTTATTCATATTATTTATTCAGTGGAAAATACAAAGTGTTTATCAATAGATGATTCAAACAAGGACATCTTGGAACATATTATTGTGATTCATCTTAGGACTGTTGTCACATGACCACGTCATAGGCCACTACATTTGCATCAGTACCTTCATTAATTAGAACACCAATGGAATTCAATTAGAACTTTATTCTTTGGACTCGTGATAAACGTTTTGGACTATGTGGGATTTAATTCGCATTACTGTAAGTTCTTTTTAAACGTTTTCGCTTTGTATTGTACGGAAATAAATTATTTCTTAAATTTTACAAACTTGTTGGTTTTCGCTCTTTTCTATTGATTAGTTTAACACCAATGATACGTAATATTCTTTGTACCACCTGCGGAGATTATATCCGCGATGTAAAGCATAAAGTAAAATATAATTCACATCAACAGTTGGTACTCTTTGTAACCCGATCTGCTTGCAGCGACTTAGATAGCGAGGTAACGACGCATAATGCTATGGTACTTCTATCATACAGCCAAACTTATTGGTCTTATTCATTCATAATAGGACACTCTGCAGGCGTATAAATATTTTCTTCTGCTATTTTCTGGGGTTTTTTTCCCCCTTAGTTTATACATCTTCATTAAATAAGTTTGCTTCTGTACTCCAAAATGTAAATATTTTTATTCTGTGTGTGTGACCTTTTGTGAATTCTCAATGTACGTTATTTTTGTTACTTGAAGAAGATAGTGCTCGAGGTCGAAAGCGAGGGAACTTTATTTTCTCCGCAGTAGTTTTCCAGCTGTCTGTGTGTGTGTGTGTGTGTGTGTGTGTGTGTGTGTGTGTGAGTGTGTCCGACAACTAATTATTTTACATCCGGAGAACCAGTCTACTGGTGGCGGAATAATAAATATAGTACTAAATATTTAGAGATGCACCCATTTTCTAAGAAATGGATTCAATAGTCATTTTATTATGCATTTCATAAACTTCAATCTATGCACTATAATTGACAACAAAGTATGTCATTTTATATTGATATCCTGTATTTAATTTCCCGCTGAAAAAACACCATATGGTGCGAAGCGTTATTATTAGGTGCTGACCAGGAAGTCCCCTGTTTAACATCATGTGGTGCAAGAACATGATGCGAAACACTTGTTTCCAAGGCTGGAAAAAATTCTCTAACTCTAATGAATGGAAACATATGCAGTACGTATGCCAACAGAATGAGGACATTAATTTCATTTTTGTATATATTAACTTTAAGTTCTATGGGAAATTTAATAGTGGTCCGATTCCTATATGGGAATGTAGTTCACGCTTGAAAAGCTTATATGCATCTAATAATTGTTCATAATTTAACTCTTTTCTTTGGGGTGGGGGTAGGAGTGGATTGGAACTGTCATTCTCAGACAAATAGATTGGCTTTTCTGTCGACTTTAGTGTTTGTGTTACGTTTTATTGTTTCTTATAAGTTGTTTCTTCCCTTGTTTTAATATAATGAAGCATGAAAGACTGCCACATAAGAGACATGAAGGCTTGTTTTTTTGTTTTTTTGTTCTCAATGACCTCTATTTATTTTCTTTACTGTTTCACTAGCCGATGGTTTATCAAAATCACAAATTGACATCTTTGATTATCGTATTCCTTCACATGTTGTAAGTTATGAATATAATGAATAATAAGGTGACAATCCCCTAAAGCAGACACTTTTGAGACCAAGAGGTTTGCCGTTTTGTTTTTGTTTGTTTGTCTTTTCCGCTAATTTTAGGACTGAACAATATACATTATAGAGGTATAATCAGCATTCAATAGGCATTGTTAAACCCATGAAATGTGACCAGTCTGCATCAGAGGGACTAGTTTGGGGAGGTTTCATTGTACAACCTTTTTATTATCTTATCTTCAACTATCGAATTTTCATTTCGTCAAGAGAAACCGTTTAGGGTAAATCTAACTTCTTTGTTCCACGCAGTCAAGATTTTTCAGGAAAGTGCTCTTCTAACAATCTTTATTATCAAACCCTTTTCTGTCATAAATGTAACTTCTGTAGCTGCTGTCTTTAACGTCATCTTTAAATTATTGTAAGTAGTGTAGGCGATGGAACTTACCTATGGTCCACTCGAGGTTTTAATTTTTCTATTTTTTTACGAAGAATACAATCAGTACAGCCCATGATGTCTGATGTTAAAATGAATTAATACAGCCATACACAAGACGATAGCAAAGTATAAAGTTTACATGCTCTTCTTTTAAGCTTTGCGGTCAATATAAAAAGATTTGCAAATCCCAACGAAAGTTTATGACGATTACCTCAAGTGTGCACTGATTGCTTAATTGAATTTTCATGGCGTTTTCAAGCCACTACTGACTTCATCGTGCTGAGGAAGTGAGCAGTGATTTTCCCACAGAAACGACGAGACAGCTGACACATACTATATCGGGTATAGAACTCGTAACCCTTGGATTTCAAATCCAACGCACTACCAACCGAGTTCCCTACAGATGAAAATATAATTCGGCTCATATTGCTAGGGTTCCTCATTGTATATGTGAAATTATAAACGCTTTTGCACGCACCTACATCTTACGTTGCAAGAACAGCTAGAAATTACTTACATGATTAAAACAGGGCGACCTTTTCTCTGAATCTCATCTTAAAAGATCTCAGTTCCTTATTAGAGTAATTAATTACAGTACCTTGGAATATCAACTATGCCACAAAATAATAATTTTATGTCCCTATGAGATGCAAGGCTTTCTCCTTCCTCGACATCTCCTCAGTGGTGCAGAATCTGAGATTAATATTAAAGAACAAAAGCCAGAACAGATTGGCGGAAACTGTTACTTTTCACATAATCTAATTATCCCGTAACCATCGGCAATAACCTTTTATTAAATGAGTTAACAAAATCTGATATCCATCCAAGAATATTATGTCTCAAATGTCTTGATAAGAAAAGCTAAATCGGAAGAGAAGCAGACACGATTCCATAAAGATGGCGCCAAAATCTGGACAAGCGAAGTATATGCCGCGTGCATTATATTGGCAAACGTGTCCATGTAAAATAAAAAATTTTCATGTACAAGATTTGAAACATGCAACCCCCCCCCCCGAAAGATGCAAATAACAATAGTGAGCAGTTGCATTATAGTATTATGAGGTCTTCTGCCCAGTTGTGGTTTCCAGTCCCTGCAGCCTTTCTACATTTTCCATAACATGTTCTCACTGAGGATGTTTACACACGCATGCATCCGTGATTGCAACCCGTGTGAACCCCCAAGCGAAGTTCTCACAAGTTCTCACAAGGTGCCACAGTCAAATCAATGCAGCCACTGTGATCTTCTTGCATCAATGTTATTATCGATCGGTAGTATACCGGCTCTTGCCTTCAGCATTCTGTATTCTTGTATAGGAGTTTTAGTCGAGAAATGGAGTATTCTGCGCTGCCTATAATTGTTAAAAACGAAAACGAAAAATGTCTTGACTTAACATTAACTAATAGGGGAGGGTGCATCATATTTTCGCTGAAGCTCTAAAGTGTTCCTTGCCTACTCGATTAACGTGTCATATTTTCGCAGAGACATTTCAGGTTCGACTCACGCCGGCAGAAAATTATTTTCATTATTTGATTGAGAAAATGTTCACCTTCGGTTGGTTGCACAAGACAATGAAACTCAGATCGTATGATGTTCGATTAGTGTAAATTACAACTGTATAATAGTTTGAAACGTAACAATATCTGAGCATTCTAGGATGTAATTTGGCACTGTAGAGGCTCGTCTGGGGTTGCAAATTCAAACCATCGTAATTGGCACTGACTAGAATACATCTGCTGACCGTAAGAAATATGTGCAACAGCTTAAGACAGCAGCATGAGTATAATTCTCAAATAAATATTAATCATAAGCACAACCCCAGCGGAATCTGTTTCCGTTTGCGTGAGTGAGAATATTATATTAGAGGAATCCAGTGTGTGTGTGTGTGCATCTCTCTCTCTCTCTCTCTCTCTCTCTCTCTCTCTCTCTCTCTCTCTATATATATA
>JAECUM010017423.1:0-17577 GCA_016617855.1 Megalonaias nervosa | reverse complement strand
CATACATACATACATACATACAAAGGGAAATAACTTTAAGAAATCAATTCCGAATGCCCCTGCTAGGTGGGAAGCCCTATTCCGGTTGTCTGACAGTTTAAATTTTCTCCCAATCTGTTAACAATGTCTCTGAGAAACAATTGACATTTATCATAAATTTAGGTCACCCAGCATTGCATTACAGTGGTGTAGGAAGTGAATGTATTGCCGGTCGCGATTGTCCATGAGGTTTAGATTGGTAACTCTTGCATGCAGTTTTCTCTTATTTGTTTGTACTTCAGCTGCAAGAAATGCAAGTGATATGTCTACAGGAAATGTACATTGTCAGTAGCTATGGGGGATGATATGGACCAAAATAATTACAGCTGAAGCACATGGGAAATGCACATTACGTCTCAATAAATTACGTTTCAAAAATAATCCTATGAGCAAGAGGAAACTTAACATTAGTCCCTATTTTTAACATTATTGGACTGTATGGGCACAAGGACAAACACTAATTTTAAAATTTGTCAATATCTTTAACACTGAGAGTCTGTGTGAGCAAAAGGGGAATAGAAAATATACGGACACCTTACTGTCCAACAAAGAGATCTACGGACCAACACCTAATGACCACCACCTACACCTACTAAGTAAATTAATGTCTGATTTACCAGTACCAACCTTTCCTGACCAATACACAGAACTACTAACACAACACTTAATTATCATGACTCTCAAAGACTATCATATACTGTCACGCATAAGGGGATCAAGTTTCATTTGAGAAGATGAAATGCATCCCAAACATGCATGCATGTACAGACATTAAGTTTGGCAATGACTAGGAGGAGTCTCTTTATTTGAGATATTTGGATGGCGGTAAAAGTGACCGAGGGAGGGAGGGAGGGGTTAAAAAAAATTGGTAACAAGCAATACACCTTTTCTTTTTGCTTCATTGCAAACTTTTACTGATCACTGGTTCATATACTAACACCCATTTCAACAACATTAATCCTCCACACAGTTTATTTCTGACACAGATTGCTACGTCTGTCCTTTCCTTGATAACCCACTTAGCTATGACGTAGATCTGGATGATAACATCGAACAACATAATTCATATGGTGATAGATCTCTCTGCACTCATTATAAACATGTTAACTTTGTCTTGCGAATAGATGACACCAAGTAGAATGCGTCCGACAAAATTCAGACACAACGTGTTCTCAGTTACCACATTATAAGGCAAAATGCCTTTTTTCTTGAAAATTATATCAAGTATATTAATTTTGTCTTGGGGTCTGTTTTCTCCTGTCTTAAAAGTATCATTTCGTCGATACTGTGCACATTCTGTAGTCCATTCTTCCGAGAAACACAACAGGCATCGTTACTGTTCTCTCCAGAGAAGTAGTCTGGAGTCTCTCTATAAGTCTATCTGAAATCGTATTTTTAATAGCTCTCTGTAAAGCTCTTGCTAGAAGTGTGACAATTTACGGTTTCTCCAGCATAACCAGTTGGCAATGAATGATGCATTCTATTACATGGTGGGGGAAGATGGGAGGGCTTTATATACACTGCGAGTGATAACCTTAGATCAATCAATTCTACACTGTTCCTAATGAAACGATCACGCGCTTCCAGTGAGAAACTAGCATCAGAGCGACGATATTATGTGTCACTCGTACCCTAAAGTAAGGGCTGGCAGATGTTCGCCCTTGCAATTTTGAAGATGACGTTATGGATCCATATCCAACTCCATCCAACATCATGGACAAATGTTAACACGTCCAACAATCCAATTTTGAGTCTGATATGACCGATGCAGAAACTACTCTTAATGTTATACACATTTCAACGCTTTCACTCAACGGAACAGGGAAAGTAAGTTGTATTGATGGATCAGCCTCCACTATCAAACAAAGTATCCTCCCGATTAACAACGATCAAGATCAGATGTGTTTCGCTGACACCATTGTAGTGGCGAGAGCTTATGCAGAGGTAAATGATACAACAGAATTTAAAATGTTGTAGAAGGTTATTAGATATTCTCACATAACCAAACATAGAAGAAAAGCAGAACTCCTTTTGGAGCATGCTGAAATTTCCAAAGAGACGTGGGTGGATTTCCTGAAATGCACAAAATTCAAAATATATACTAACAACCCCTGGACCTTACGTGCTTCGTGGGCCCCTATTATGACGGGGTAAACACAATCACATATATCATCACTGAAATTGTGATGGTATTAATATTATCACATGATTTCTTGGATACGGATAATAATGTTGTTGTTGTTGTTGTTGTTGTGGGGCTTAACGCCATTTTTCAGCACACGATAGGCTATACATGACGGCCAGTATTAATGATGGAGGAAGAAACCGGGAAATCCCCGGAAAGAACCACCGACCCAAGAGAAGCTACTGGCAAGCTTTCTCACATATCCACATTCGCCGAATCCAAGACTCGAACCCACGCAGACAGAGGTGAGATGGCAGTGATCCGTAACGGAGAGCGCTTTAGACCACTCGGCCACTCGGGGCCCCCGGATAATAATGTGGCCAAGGATTTAAAAATTAAAAGCAATATAGTAATTTTGGCAAGAGATGTGATTTCTGTGTTGCGTCTAGACTATGTGTTCATTCCATGTTCTAATTACAGGTGAACATTCATGAGTTCAGTGTATTACGAGCGATATTCGATGAAACAAATTCAGGAGAAAAAGAGAAGTGCTTATGAATTATTGATTGCGTGTCCAACCTATGGACTGTGTGTTCGCACCAATTGCAAAATGTTTTACAATTGAATGGGAAAGAAACGAGGTCCTGCTTCTGGCACAATCTGAACATTCAGAGAATGACAACAAAGAAGGGTATTTATTAAATGACCAGAACAAAATATATTAATATGATCGTGCTGTAAAGTCTATTTTTTTAACATTGAATTTTTTCTAGAATTATAGCATGATCATAGGAGGATGGCGTTAGATATTATGTGGTTCTAATACTCTATTTGATTTCGGTGAATGTGTTTTAGACCTACCAATGACACCTGGAACAACGCGGGTATGTATCTTTACGGAAGCTGTCATTAAAATAAAGCATTCATTGCCCACAATGTCTCGTTATATGACGGACAATTTCTTTTGAAATATTATTCAGAACTGAATTTCCACAAGTCACCATGAACGGGACTAAAATCATTTGCATGAAAGTTGGAAACGTACAATTTAAACATTCAATCAGTTATCTAATAATGCATTTGAGTAAAATACCTGAAATGTTTGGACAGACGGAAATTGCTAAAGACTATTTTACACACTTTTTCAATACCGAAGAAACACGTTGTGCTGCTGCATTTGCCTGAAGCCCATAGTTATGACCCCAATGGTATTCGAACAGAACATGAAGAAGCTTTCTTCGCATCTTACAACGCCTTTTCTTCATACACTTTTGATCTTCAAGAAATAATGTCAAAATATTGTCTTTCATATGTGGACACTTCACGATGATATTTTCGACACTTTTTTTACGAACATGGAGGTACTGAGCCCTTAAAGGAAGCTACCCCTATTGCCAACGCTTGTGGATTACAGTTTCTAAAGCATTTCATACCTATCGACAAACCAGACCGTATACCACCTCAGTTGTATCAATCCGTCATCTGTCGATATTCAGTCAAAGGTTTGCACTGGTTACATTACTTATGTGAAAACTCAACTGGATATATCATGTTCGAAATGGTGGACAAAAACGAATTGTGACTTAATCCATATATGATTGGGATTCATAAATCCCACAAATTGTATTCGAATTTCAGAGAAGTTTCTGTCATGTATTCCACACTCATTATCTCATGAAGAACCGAAAAATCCTTTGACATCATTAACAATGGGAGGTTTGTACGACAAAACGTACCAAGAACACCAGAGTTTTAAAGTTAAAGGATACCATGTAGTAGGAATGTGGAAACATAATAATTGACATTTCAAAACGCTTCTAAAATCTCGACATATGGTTGAGGAGTGTGATAGGGTGGACAACAAAACTTTAATTCCACGCGACGGTTTGTTTGGAGGAGGAACCAATCCCACATACATGTTATTCAAACTAGACGGATCACAAAGGGAACAAAGTAGAAAAATCATCTTGTGTTCGCTTTATCTTGGGGGTGTAAATCACCTCGACTTTCTATCTGTCGCCCTGAAAGTTTGACATAACACATTGACATGTAATGCAGACTTCAGTACGAATGTTTGATCAAATGTCAAGTTCTTCTGACAAAATCTTGTACCATGCCGTGTTGCCTCGTAATTGTCCCGGCATCTGATGTTTTCTGTATGTCATGCATGTGCTGAAACATGTAAGCTACATGAACTTTGTCATCACGATGATTTCAGAACCTACTGAATTACGTGGTAGATCCAAGTGAACGTTGGCAGCATTTTGACCATAAAGGAAAACTCACTCGTGGAGATCATAATTAAAGATATTATTTTGGTGGATAATGAAGAGTAACGGTTTCATCGACCAAGAAACAGAAACAACGATTAGGACGATATCGTCATGTTGAGCATAAACGGGACAGACGTCCTGGAAGGAAATCACAAATGTACACCTGGATCATATTAAAGGACAATATAATTCCTTTTAGTTCCTTGCAAACAGTGAATGGAACTCTGCTGTTGGCACGAAACCCAAATGCCTTACTTCCGTTCTATTCCTGAACTCACTGAGGCGTCACACTTGAAACAAGAGTTGCAGTCGGTGATTTGATTCAACGTGAGAAACGGAAAAGCACGAACAGTTATTACACCATTTGTTTCAACAGATAAATTTAGACAAAGCTGCTAGAATAACTCTGAGGTATTAAGAATGTCATGAAAAACGGAGAAACTAAAATAGCAGCAGCTCTAAAGACAATGATAGACGCGGACATGTGGATAGAATGAAACAAAATAGACAATAAAAGATTTAAAACGTCCTCTAATTAAATACCTTTTCGTCAAAGTGTGCCAACCCTGAAGACACCTTCACTTACTTCGAGGCGAGACGAAATGATAGCCTGGTTCAATAAGATGGTGTCAAAATCATCTCCACCAGAACTAGAAAAGAAAGAAGGCAAGAAAGAATTGAAGAAAAAGTGAAAAAGAACCGGAGACTTCTATACTTATATTGCTGCTCGCACACGTCAAGACTTTGAATAAAAGTACCACATGTATCTAACACTGGGTGACTTATTTTGCAGGAACAACATGGGCACACCTTAAGCCAGCAGTAACTACAACTATGCCCATATTGCTGGCTACGGAGTAATTCAAAAATTGTATCATGCAGCCAAAGCCAAACTGAAGTGTCTACGTCTGCAAGATGTAAGGAATGGTTACAAGATCAATCGATGTACATATCACAGAACCCTTTTGATGGAAATGTCTAAGTAGTCAAACCAATCATTCAGTCGTCAGTGGCAAACCTGTTAGCAGATGTCTCTAATTTAGTTATACAAATTCAAGCTTAGAAATATTAATTTTGTGTCAATGTGTTTTTACAATCACCTTGGGTGGTTTGTTTGACATTTATAACAAGTTGAGTGTTGGATTGATCTTTACGATTCATTTTTTTTTCAGCATTGAAAATCCTGAATTCAAAGTCATTGTTAGGGAATGTTTAAAATGGACCTTAATAGAACGCATCTGCAAACATTTTACACATGAACATATTATTTAATGTATCAATATGTTACCACATCAGATGAAAGCTTACAATCTATCGTACCATTGCTGTATCGGATGCACTGCAGAAGTAACACCTCTAAAGGAAGCTGTTGGTCAATAGTGGTGGGTACTATTAAGTTATCTGGTGTGCTGGTTAGTAAATGTAAGTGTTGGTTATTAGGTCATAGTGTTGGTAATTAGGTATCAGTGATTGTGCAGTTACCATTCCCCTTGTACTCATACAGACCCACAATGTTAAACATATGGAAATTTTTAACATTAGCATTTCCTCGAGTTCCAATACAGTCCTGTAGTGATAAAACATATGGAATAATGTTAAATTCTCTATATTTCCATATTGTCCTCTAATGAATATTTTCAACATTAGCACTTTCGCCTGGTGTCCCTACTGTCCCATCATTTTTAACATACTGGTTAATGTTAAATTTCACTCGTATGCCCACAAGGTCAGTTTTAAACATAATTATGGTGAAATAATGTTGTTTTCCCCTTGCGCCCCAATGATCACTCGTTTTTATTACTTTGTTCCCATTTTGTCTCATATTACTACTATGCGGTTCTTTGTTGGCAACCTCTTTATAATTCAGTTGAAGGGTTGAGAGAAATGAGCAGCTCTTAAATCATTTGAACACAAAGTATTGAGTATCAACCTGGATTCAAAATCGTTGGCAAGTGGGGGAGTAGGGAGAGTTGGTTGGTAGGGTTAAAGATGCCACCCCACCCAAACGAAGATACTTAGAATGGTACCGAGACGATTAGTCCTTACCACTTGAAAGCTCGATGATCTCACAATGGTTCTGTTGGAATCACTGATGATATGCGTCATTCAAGTTTCGTCATCATGTTTCTCGACGAGAGATTTTGAAGATACTGTGACCTATCTTAACAAAACTTGGCAGCCCACGTGACACAAGTCTCCACCACCACCTGAGCATGGATTTCGCTAGCGTGGATTACATCAGAATTTTGCCTGCCTGTTGGGCCCGAAAATCTTATACACCGTATGTTGTTCCGGCTGCTGACCAACTGGTCCGAACTGTCATTGTAAAGCTTCGGCCAGTATAACTTGACGGTTCCAACAGCGATACCGGTCTACGCCATGCAGATGGCACCCACTGGCCAAAACTCCTAACCGACCATATGCATGACAACGACACATGATGCACTGGCATCACAATTGGTTCTATCCGTCTAGCTCTCTGGCCTAATCCTATCGACGGCTCCAGACCAACCCCAGCCCAGAACAACGCTCCCTGCTGGTCATGACATTTTAAAAAAAAACATTTGTCGGCTCTACTAGCATTTTCAGCAGGTAGGATCAGTATTACTTGTGGTGACGAAATTGCGTCGTCACTGCCATTCGGAATGTGATATCCATAAACGCAGTACGTACAAGAGGAGTAAAAGCCCTTATTACGGATGAGGATGGCACGGACTTACTTGAATATTCCGATCCGATCATGGAAAGGACGGAGCTGAGTTTTAAGACTACGATCATGGAGATCTACCGTACTTTGTCTCCATCTGAATGGCTGATCTTCCGAAAATAAATACTAGGTCTAAGGCTAATGCCTCAGTGGACATTGATGAAGACGATGAACATCCATCCTTCAGGTATGTACAGATTACGTGGTGTATATGAGACAAGATTTGCGACTATGGTAAGTAGAGGGTTTTCGTTTCGGTGAGTCAGTTGTTGCAACTTTCTCGCCCCTCCAATATAAGCCACATACTGATGCTTTCTGCTCAGATGTGCCTTTAACATGTCGAATCCCCGCTCATATAAGGTAGAGAGACGAATGTTTTTTGCCACATCTAAGTTGGTCAGGAATTACTTCCCTCTTGTCTTGGTGTCTTTTATGATCTTTTCTTTCTCTCGCAAATATATGAAGGCAGGGTGCAACGATGTATGGTAAATGGTAGGCCATGCAACCAAGATAGTATACAGAGGTGCTCACCACATGATGGCGAACATCCCTAATAGCTTTTGGCCTTGCGATCTTGTCTAAACTTCACCGTGAGGTGACCATACACTCTCCCCATTTCGGATCCCTCTTGTTTTCGGAGCCAAAATTGAGGGAGTGAGATAGCGGCACAGGAGATACAACTCAGTTCTCCTTTGCTCGTCTGCGAAACGTCTGTTCAGTAGATGAGGGATGACCGTCGACAAAACGACTGCAGGGTAATTCTCAGCAACAACGACAACTTGTATGGTCAGGCGAGTTATGGACGGCCATGTACCCCTAACGTTCTAATTCAGGCTAAGAGGGTAGAGAGAAAACAAAGTTTCTCCTCCCACTGCTTCTCGCCAATTGACAATGAACCATCGTCCTTTCCGCAACCCTCATGTGGGCGCCGGACTCCGTCTGTTTCACTAAACTTAGACCAAACTCTTTCTGATGTAAGACCGAGTGATTCAAATCGCTTCGGAGGGCTTTCACTTATCTTTGATTTAGCCCCTACCACTACCGTTGACCCATCACCAATATGTTGCACTGCACCATATCGCTCTTCAGAACGTTCTCTTCCACAGCGACAAAGGCTTACCTGGATGATATATGGCAAGCACAGTCAGTAGGGTCAGCTTTAGTGTACGATATGAACAATATTCTCCGTTTTGTTTACAGCTTAGAGAGGATAGTCACAGTAGAGAGGACGGACTTTTTCGCTTTCCAACAGTTCGTATATCTAGTATGGAATTTGTTAATGCGTATTTACATTATCTGTTTACCACAAATGGATCGACCGTATAATTCATATGACAGCTAAGCCGTCGCTGATTTCATTTCTTCGAATCTTCGGCCTTCTCAACGTGGCAGCAGACCTGCTCAGGTTCGGCAGCTTTTACATTCACCCTCCACAGATGGCCGTATTGGCACAAGGGAGCCAGATCTCGGGTCGTTGAGATCAACAGATTATGATATAGATCGAAATGTAATACTTCATGTTTCAATGGCAAAAGAGGATGGCTAGCAGCATGAATAGCTTTAGAAGCCCGAAAATGGGAAGTCACAATCGGTACAGACGCAAGTTTACCGGGATGGGGGGGATACACTTGCCACAGGATTTTGCGACGGTCATTGGCAAGTAGACAATACAAGAGAAGGCTTTTTCGTATCATTCTTATGGAAATGAAGGCTATTCTACCTGCCTCTTTCGGTTGAAAGGAGCGCATCTGAGTATATGCGGCTTCGATATTATCGGACAATTCGGGTGTAGCAAAGTATCTGTTCAAACAATGAGGGACAAAGTCACCGGAGTTCTGCGTAACAGTATGGAATCACCTCTAGTGGAGCAGCAGAGAGGGTGGACCCTACAACTTTTTCCTGACCTTATTTTACAAAAATAAAGGTTCCTACAGGGGCTGAAAAATAAGGTCAATAACGCTAAACCGAATCTCCTAACTTTTATTATTACCATATAGTTTGAAAAACGAATAATAAATCGTTTGGGTTAGCTCATTTTTGTTATTTTATTTTTGACTTTTTTGTTTTTTAATGTTATAATGCGTTTAGTTTACTTACCGGGTCACTCAATTTTTGTCGTCCACCCTCTCTGCTGCTATAAATTAAACAACCAGTATAAATATTATTAATAAATGAAGAATATTGGAGAACCACATTCAGCTAGATTAGCTCGAGAGCGACTACAGGCAATTAGAAAATATTTACCCGTCCGTGATTTAGTCAAGCAACAACTACAATCTCGTCAAGAGTCTCAGGTGGAATTTGCAGAAGGTGCAGAACAGTTATTTAAGCCGATTGTCGAACCAACAAAGAAGATTGTTACAGCAGCTGAGGCAACACAGAGAGCTCTTGACACATTGCCTGTTGATATTGCTGGCCATATTCAAGCAGCTCAACCACCACCACAACCACAACCACCAAGAACCAAAACTAAGATAATTGATAAATTTACGCCTGAAGGTATTGCTGCTATCAGGGACCCAACCCAATTATTTGATATTGCCGCGTTTGGATATTATGAAAGACAAAAATATGTAAAACCAGAATATATTAAATCATTAAGCTCTGCCAATTGGATCAGGGATGTATATCGCGTCTCTACTGGTATTCCAGAAATCAGATCTAATGAAGATATTATAAGTTTTAACAGATTTGATGAGGATGTACATAGATATATAGAAGAGGTTGAACGAAGTAAACGATTATCACAACTACCACAATTTGAACTATCACCACCATCATCTCCAAAACTTAAATTACCATCACCACAACAACCACTACCACGACTACTACCACTACTACAGCAACAAGAGCTACAACAGCAACAAGAGCTACAACGACAACAAAAACGAGAAAAAAAACGAGAAAAAAAACAAGAAAAAAGAACGCTCAAAGAATCATTTCGTCATTTTCTAAGATCACCAAAAGTATCACCGAAACCAAAAGAAGAAACTGGTGAGGAAGAAGAATATCAAGATCCTGGCGCAACTGGAAGTGGTTTAGGAAGTGGCCTTATTACTTGCCCCAATAACGTCCTTGCTGATGTTGATCGACTAGAAATCCTCATTGGAGGAAAACGAGCTGGTAATAATTCTACAGAGATAATTAATGAAGCAGCTGATATTTGTAAACGATTATTTACAGGTGGAATTATGGATATTAATGTATATCGATCACTCATTAATGAAATCGCCGATGACTACCATAGTGACTGAGTATGTAATTAAATACAGCTACTATAATAAAATGATCGTATATAGTAATCAACGTGGACCAACCATGGTCAGGGCAGTAAATTCACGATTACCAGTATACAAAACAACCTACGGAGATGGACTAGGCGATATTGTTCAGGGTCTGTTTAGAAGGATAGCCCCAAAAGCAATACCGATTGCAAAGCAACTATCAATGAAAGCTATTGATGTTGTTCGTGAAAAGGTATTGGTGCTGTTGGCAATGTTGCTGGTAAAGCATTCTCAGCAATCAAAGATAGACTAACACGATTAATACGCAGACCTGCGGTCCGACCTCAACCTGTAAAATTACCTAGTACTGAAGTAATGCCTGCAAATATTAGTAAAATAATAAATCAAGCTGCTAATCAAAAACTAGCAGAGTTGGCTGATGTACCATTATCAGAAAAAGAAAAAAATATAACCGCTAGTCTGATAACAGGAAGTGGTCTTACTTCCCGAAGTGGTCTTCGTTTTAGACGATAATAATTATAATAAAGATGTTCAAGCGCATGTCTGATCCAGCGTTCGACATGGATGCACCAGTACTCAAGGATGAGTCTGTGCGTGTTTATCAATATTATTCTTACGACGCACGAATTCCAGATCAGCGTGGAAGGATTGAACTTCAGGTTCAAGATACAAGTAGGTATTTCTTACCCGCTGAGGCATTTATTGAAGTAGAAGGTGAAATTTTAAATAACGTTGCTCCTGCAGCACCAGTAGCATATGGAGCTGAAATTAGGGTTGGTTTTGTTAATAATGGCATCATGGCGTTGTTTGATAGTGCTACGTACATGATTGACGGAAAAAATATTGAATCTATTCAGAAAGACGTTGACGTTGCTACAACAATACTTGGTCTTGCGAGATACAGCGACGATTATTCAAGATCTGCTGGTCCATCAATGATGTTTGCAAAGGATACAACCAATTTTCCTAATCAGAGAAACGTAACCATAGGTAACGTAAGAAATGCCGCAGGAAACGCAGAAACTCCTGCAGTATTATCAATGAATGAAAATTTCAACATAGGATTTTTAGCACGTCGATCAATGTTGAAAGGTGACAGAAGAGCGTTTTCATGTTCAATTCCACTTTCACATATATTTGGATTCTGTAGGAACGTCAGAAAAGTTATTTTTGGAGCTAAACATACGGTTGTACTAGTACGAAAAGCCACGGACGATGATGCATTATGGAAACCCGCTGGTGATCCTGGTAAAATAGTATTAACCAAGCTTTCATTATGGATGCCGGTGATGACTCCAACAATACCTGAAGAAGATCGGTTACTTGCTTTTATGAGTCAAGGTGGTAAATCAATGTTATCATGGTTAACAATGACCACAGATGCTATCCAGGGTAATATTAATGGTTTATTTACATGGCAAATAGCTTCTCAGCAGGGTGTTTCTGCACCACGGCATATATTTATTGCTTTTCAAAGTGCTGCACGATTAAATAATCAAGAACGTAGTGCAATGATATTCAACAATCTTGGTGTTTCTGAAGTATCTCTGAGGATAAATGGACATCAAGAACCATCCGAGGATATTTTATTGAACTTCGATCAAAATCATGTAGCACGTGTATATCATCGTCTGATGACGTTCATGGGGCGTGATCAAAATATTGATACTGGTTTACAAATATCACAGTTAGATTTTACAAACTTATATCCGATTTATTACTTTTCACTAGAACATTTAGATTTAACCAGACAATCAGTCGTTGAGATAATCTTTCGAGCTCGTGTTAATAGAAATATTGTAGATATTCCTAATTACAGAGTAATAGCCGTTATACTCAGCGATAAATCAATGTTACTTGAAGGTGTTGGTGGACGAATGAGAGTCGTTGATGCCCCAGTAGAAAATGTGTAACACGTAATTAGATCACCTTGATTTAAAATCAGGATAATAATTATAATGTCATATCATCACGCTAGTGTTACCCTGACTCCTGGTCAGATTAAAAGGCTACAATCAGCATCAAAAAATAACTGTGGAATAAAAATATCGCCAAAGCGAGAACAGATGAGCGGTTCAAATAAATTATCGTTGACCGAGCGTCAATTCAGAAACTTCAATGAAGCTAAAAAATCAAATAAAGGTATAAAACGTAATCTTTCTGAGGGAGCTATCAAAGATATTGCTAAGACAGGTGGTATATTTCCACTTATCGCAGCTATACCAGCATTAATAGCCGCTGCAGCCCCAGCTGTTGCAAAAGCAGCTGCATTAGGCGCTGTTGGAACCGCTGCTGGAATGGTATTAAAGAAAGCAACCGGACAGGGAATCAAAAAAAAAGGGAAGAGGTCTAAGATTACCAGGGACCCCATATTCATGGTACGGAAAAGGTCTAAGACTTCCCGGGACCCCATATTCATGGTACGAAAAGGGTCTAAGACTTCCCGGGACAGTTTACTGATATCGCCTATGTCCAATTTTGATTTACTTAATGCTGCTAAAAAACTAAAAATAAAAAACTTCAGAGGTGTTTTTATGCGCGATCAATTACCAAAACAACCGAATAATATTGAAACTGGTATTATTAATCTCGATAAAAACTCTGGACCAGGCACGCATTGGGTTGGATATGCAATTGATCCACGTGGAATTATTTATTTTGATTCATATGGATTAGTGCCACCTAAGGAATTTCTTCATTATGTCAGCAATAATATTGCTCCAATTTGGTATTCAACGTTACCAACACAAACACTAGCTGATCCACCAATATGTGGTCGTGAAGTACTTAATGTACTTGATGCTATATCAAAATCAACAAAACCACCTCATAAAGTCGTGCATGAATATACCACATTGTCACATTTAAACGGATACTAATAAATATAATGGTAGATATTTACGGAAGATCTCGCAAAGCTCAGAAGCAAGTTGATTTATCTAAATACGCAACTCTTGATCAACTCAGAAATGAGATTGACGATTTATTAAATATTACAAGTGTGGATCAAAATGAAGTCGTTGTTTTTCAGGATAAACAAGGACGATTAAAAACGAGTAACATACAACTGACAGATGTACTCGTACGAATTCCTACCGCAGTTGTTAATAATATCGTTATTTTCGCCGATCAGGGTAAAATACAAGATTCTGGTAAGTCAGTTAACGATTTTATCAAGCGAGCTGGTGATTCATTCAGGGGTAGCATTATTATGAATCGAAATAAAATTATAGACCTTGGAAATCCAACCGTAGATACAGACGCCGCAACAAAAAAATATGTCGATGATCAAGAATCTAAGTACGTGTTAGTCAACGGTGGTATAATGCGTGCATTTCTCAACATGAATAATAATGGTATTAATAATCTTAGAACACCAGAATCTGATTTTGACGCTGCAACGAAGAAATATGTAGACGATAGCAACATTTCTACGACAACTTCGCTAAAAACAATCAATGACGAAATGACCACACTCAATGGTACTTTTACTAAACACGTGGAAACGTTTTTAAATTTTCGTAGAAACATAAACAAACCCATTAAAGATTTTTTGGTGATCCACCAACCGTTAACATAAAACTAGCCGACGTTAACATGAAACTCAATGATATTGTTAGTGGAATACCTAATATTGTTCAAAAAACTAATCTGATTAAAATCCTTCACAATCAGATCATCAATGTCGTGTACACAGTAGCATCAGGATTAACAACATGGTCACAGCAAAATAACACTATTAGATATACCGCGAATGTTACTGGTGTGTATAGACTGTCTATCTTTAGCTCTGCAAAGTTTAAAATTTATACTACAACATTTCCATGGCGTCATTCAGCCGATGCTTTCTCTGGAGATGTATCTATAGTGTTAAATAAAGATGCTGAAGAAATATTTTTACTGGAAGCAGATGATCAAACAATAACCGCAACGTCTTACTGGTGGTGTTTAGAATTTGTAGCTGGAACACCACAATTAGTCACTTAATATAACAATAATGGATCAACCTCAGTCTCGCATTGACGTTCAACGTTACAGATACAATCAAGTATATGAACGTCTGTCTAAACTAAAGGATTTTATTGATTATTATAACATAAAAATAAAAAAATACAAAAGGCATATAGTTGTCATCGATGTAGTTGTTTACTCGGTTTCTGCTGTTATTGCTGGAACAGGATTATTATTATCAACATTGACGATGACAGCACCTGCTGTTATAATCATCATTGTTTCAGCATCAACGACTATTGCTGGTGTTCTCGGTATTATAGCTAAAAAGATAGATACCTGTACAAATGCTAAATTGCACGATTATATGATTAAATTACATACAGTAACAGAGGCATGTTCTAAACTATCCTTGTATATTTCTTCATGCGTTAGTGATGGTGAAATATCCGATACTAAATGAGCGATGATGATGAAAACCTATGATGATGCGCTTAAGGTGATCGCTAATGATTTTGACGAATTAAATAATAACGATAATAATAATGACAGACAGGGAATTACTTCAGCAGATCGTCACTAATACGACTCCGTCAAAAACTACAATGGTTTCATTAAGTTCGACCAATCCTGAATTTAGCATTAACTTTCCAACCGCAATTCCTGCAAAAGAAATAGCATTAGCACAGTTACGGGTTTATCATAGCTGGCCTAATATTAGATCAAAACCATTTGGTAGACTACAGCCAGATAATTCATTAGCATTCGCAAATAAGAATAAACCTGATGGAACTCCTGATTGGCAGGTAGTTAGTATTTCAACTGGCAGTTATCAGATAGATCAGATCAACGATGAATTTCAACGCAGAATTAAATCCATTACAGAAAAAGAATCCAAAATAGAGATTACTGCTTACGAACCAACATTATCAGCGGCTATTGAAATAAATTCCCCTGGTTATCTCGTAGACATCTATCAAAGTTCGATTAGATCTGTATTAGGATGGCCTGATATGCCACCGGTTTATCAAGGACCACTAGAACCACAACGATCTGATTTCGTCACCGATAAAAGAATATTTATACAACTTCCAGAATATCGAAAAGTAAAAGATGCTTATCCATGGCAAAAATATTTAGGCGATGAAAGAGCTATACATTATATAGATAGAGTAGAAAGCTATTTTACGAAACAAATTGATGGTAAAAAAGGTAAAATAATAATACTTGATATTGATTTAATAAATTCATATGCTAATACAATTAAATCTGAACATGAACCTGAACATGAACGTGTATTTAATAATCTACGAAATTTATTTTCAAGCATTAATGTTTTTTACAGCGATGATTTAAAAAATCAAATAATTGCCTCAATACAACATTTGAATCAAATTGCTTCAGATCTAGAGTTTATGAATAATGTTCTTGTTAACAGAGAAAAACATTTATATGGCCCAGAAACAAGAAGATCTGTTGTAGGTTATATAGTTAATGAAGACGATCCAGAACAGCGTGTTACACTCAATCGTTTATTTACAACAGTATTTCTTAAACATTTCGGAATTACGCAAGAACAGCTATCAACATTTATAATTCCCGGATTTAACTCTGAAGAGCTAAAGAAATCAGTTAATGATTTTATTGATGAACAGTTTAAAAGAATATGTGATTCATGGAGAAAAATAGCCCCACCACCGGTTATTCTTAAACATAACAACGATCCATACGGTGGAGGCCGTCATATATCGCCAGGCATTGTTAATATAACATCAATGATCGCAGTCAATCTAGTATGTGATGTAATTGATGGCAGCTATCAAGTAGACCTTGAGAAATCTAGCCACCGCAGTGGCACTGCGGAGCAAGGTTATATATTATATACATTCAGTCCTCAAGCTCCGCCTGGGTGGTTAATTGTATCTGAACCAATTAACCCCGTTTATCTACGTGTACATAATCCATTATTGTCGAGAATAAATTTCAAACTTACTGACCAGTCTGGACACATTTTGGATCTACGAGGAGAGAATCTTAATATTAATTTGTATATACACTCGTAGAGTTGTCGTATTTGCGCACCAACATTATTCGTTTAGCGAATAAATTCTTTTGCAATCAGCGCATTATTCAGAAAATATTATAGATCTGAGAAAATTTGCTTGTTTATGTTATTTTTGCTTGTTTTATGTTATTTTTGCTTGTTTTATGTTATTTTTGCTCCGTGAGGGTCTAAATCATCACAACATTTGTAACACCTGGCAGGTTTCTATATACATTTCTCTCAAAACGCAGATAAAAATTATTTTTTTCACTGTAATTGATTATATAATGAAGCGCGATAACTCTGCTCTGTCTCTGTCAAACGATTATCTCCCTTGTAATACATGTTATCTGTAATCGAGGTATTTCAGTCCCCGTACGGACACGATATATATCGTTTTTCGTTAATTATTTAGTGATCTATCCTCTCTCTGTAAGAATCGCTGTTAGTGAAGCAGCAATTTGTAACAGAGAGGGATATTTTGACTCTAATAACCTTAAATTCACGTCAGTTTTATATACCAAGTACGTAGAGTTATTTTTAGCTCTAACGTACTTTGACCTTAACGAACGATAATTCATACATGCGATTATTTTATTAATTTTGAAAAACTGAAGTAAATTCACGCTACATTAGTAATACAAATCCTGTGAGATAGCGCAAATATTTTATATACTTAAATTTAACTGTGTTATTGATAAGAGAGCGATGGCCGAAGTGGTAAGACGGTTGGACGTAGATCGAAGTTTTGCAGACTCTCGCGTGTGCCGTCTGTATGTAGAGATAAGTTTATATGTAACTAAAGTGCCCAGTAATTTTCCATTGAGGTCAAATGGACAGTTAATCAGTGCCAGTAATTTTCCATTGAGGTCAAATAGACAGTTAATCAGTGCCAGTAATTTTCCACTGAGGTCAAATGGACAGTCAACCAGTACCCAGTAATTTTCCACTGAGGTCAAATGGACGGTTAATCAGTGCCAGTAATTTTCCACTGAGGTCAAATGGACGGTTAATCAGTGTCCAGTAATTTTCCACTGAGGTCAGATGGATAGTGCCGTCCAAAATCAAAATCAAAATCATAAACCATCTGTATATATTTCATAACCATATATCACACAAAAACAGCCCCCTGACAAAATAAAAGTCATGGGGAGCTAATATTTTTTTATTTTAAATATATAAATATATATATA
>JAECUM010017421.1:0-10241 GCA_016617855.1 Megalonaias nervosa | reverse complement strand
AATTTAAACTGTGCCAATTTCTTTTCCAATTTAAACTGTGCCAATTTCTTTTCCAATTTAAACTGTGCCTATTTCTTTTCCAATTTAAACTGTGCCTATTTCTTTTCCAATTTAAACTGTGCCTATTTCCAATTTAAACTGTGCCTATTTCCAATTTAATTTTACTGCTGGGCGTAGAATATGTAAAATCAAATCTTAAACAAACGTTTTCATTAGACAGCTGTCTGATTTGAATGTCACCTAGCTCATCCTTATATAATGATAGAGTGACATGAGTTTTTCAAAATGAGTCAGTCACCTACTTATCTAATATATATATATATATATATATATATATATATATATATATATATATATATATATATATATATATAGATAGATAGATAGATAGATAGAGAGAGAGAGAGACAGACAGACAGACAGAGACAGAGACAGAGACACAGAGACAGAGACAGAGAGAGACAGAGAGACAGAGAGAAAGAGAGAGATTACCGGAGAAGCAGTTATCGGACAAAATGTTGGTAATGTAAACTCTGTACTGGACTAATATTCTAAAGCTTGTGACATAACCAATTTCTTGTTTTGCGTCTGACACACTTGGATTAGATAAGACCTTCACATGTATATCAAACTTGTCAGTTTGTTGTTCCCAGTACTTTCCTTCGTTGGCAGTAGAGAGTCATTGAGGTTTTCTACATTTGCACGCCTCTATAAAGTGTGTGTGTGTGTGTGTGTGTGTGTGTGTGTGTGTGTGTGTGTGTGTGTGTGTGTGTGTGTGTGTGTTGTAGGAGATAGAAATTATAATATACCATTTTCTACGGTTTCATATGCAAGCTGATTTTGAACTCGGACTTTCACACAATTTTTGTGAGGCCCTGGTAATAATGGTTTTCAAGCCTCAATTAATTACTTGTTTACCAACTCAAATTACATAGGTCATTCATCGGTCAGTAGGAAATAGCGTTAATGTGTAATCATCATTATAGCCGTGATTTGTGAAGGTCAAAGTCATTGATAAGTAGAGTCTGTTATGTTATCTTCATTCATGCATATATTTCAAAAGTAATTTGCATGTAAAAACACATTTTAAGTTCAAAAGGACTGTAGAGATGCACCACCATAGCCATCATCATCATTGGCACAATCATGATTATAATTGGAATCACAATTATAATAGTTTAAATCACACTAGTAGTGGTAGTGTCATTATCATCTTTATCGTCGTTTCTGGTGGCAGTTGTTCGCTTGTGATATGTTGGTGTAGTTGTTGTTACGTGACTAGGCTCGTACAAAGTAACAAAGAAAAGAGTGAAGTCAACAAGCTTTGTAAATTTAACAAAATAATTTATTTCCCTAGAAAACAAGGTAAAAATATGAAAAAGGACTTACAGTTTGTGAATATAATCCAAAAATTAATCCTAGAATTTAAAAATATAAGTCCTATCACTAAAAAGTTGTAATTGAATCCAGGTTCGAATCTCGATGATGTTCCATGATGGAAGGCGATGATGTCCTCTATAACCTGTTTTGGGCTGATATGTCAACAGTTCCTTGTTGAGTCACCAAGAATATAATTCCGACTTTAGTATTCTGAATAATTTTTCGTAAAAGTCTTTGTCCAAGAATTTCGATGAAGAAGAGTATTTTCCAGGGTGAATAAATTATTTTAAATAAAAAAATAAAACTCAATTCAAATGGCAACAACAGAAATACCTTTCGCCCTGAAGGTATAACTTGCAACTGACTATAAAATCAATATGAACTAAGTTTTAACCCAACTAAAAACGTAATTTCAGACCTGCGTGATAGATCACGTGATCACTGTCCGAACAGCGCTGTAAAAAATATGTCAATTAGCACGTAGGCTACTATAGCCTTAGCTAAGAATTAGTTATTCCCACACTGGAAATGAATTTGAAAATAAAATGTTGTTTATTCAGACTAACACGTAGGCGAAGCAAGACCTTGATTACGACCAATGATTTTCACTCAGTGCTTACCAAATTTTGAACCAAGGCCAGCTAAAAATACAATGAAGCAATACTTTTGCGTTCTAGTCAGGTTAAAAGAACTGAACTGAATTTACTGGGAAAAATGTCAGATCCAGTGAATAAAGGTATTACAATAACATGTACTGAAATAAAAATAAAATAAAAGAGAATTTATAACTAGCAATTAAATTGCATATACGTAACATCGTAGATTAATTTGGTGTGGTTGGTGTCTATTGTCGATGAATTTTGTTTGTTTCCGTCGGCTCAGTTTTTAACACAAGTGACACAAATGTTAAAACTGACCCATTGTTATGTTTGTATCGTATGTTTTTCTTGCGGACTGTCAGTCAGTTTGATCTTGCGGACTGTCAGTCAGTTTGATCTAGCGTATGATCTTTCTGTTTCTTTTTTGCTGCATTGTTTATCGTCGCCCGAATGCTGTTTGGTGTATTTTATTGTTTGAGTGTGTTACATTCCCGACTTGTCATTCTTGAGGCGATGAGTCCACTCTGCACCACCGCCCTATGTATATATGCAATACAATCTAGAATAGTATCCCTGCGCCCAACTCCCGGCATACACGTATGCATAGCAAGAGTCTAACAAATTAGTTTCAACACTTGGTCCACTTATTGTTTTTATTGTGATGACTTACGAAGGTCAGTCTAATATATGTGTCGATTGTAATTTGAACTAGGTTAGGTTGTCTATATAAAAAATTAACATCTGATTTTATGAAAAATAAAATTGCCCAAGTTATTGAAACATTTTCTTTGTCAAATCTTCAGTACGAAGGTGCGTAGCGTTTAGTCGTTGTCAGATCTTCAGTACGAAGGTGCGTATTGTTTAGTCGTTGTCAAATCTCCATTACGAAGGTGCGTAGTGTTTAGTCGTTGTCAAATTCTTCAGTTTCGGGTGTAAGTAAATTGCGAATGTACCCCACAATTGCATAGTACCCGAATGGAAGGGATCGATTTTGAGCAACTCCGGAACTTATGAAGGTTGGTCTTGAGGTATCGAGTGCAACTCCCCAGTTACAGTGCTAGTACCCAAGTTATCGGACTAATACATATAATATATGCTATTACACCAATCTGATAAAGCCGATATCATGACGTACATTGATACTAGATCAAATTCTGTTCACCGCTCGATTCACCAATCAAATTACAACTTTAACATTTACGAAACTTATAAGCGTCATTCAAAAACAACGTATAACGTCATACACGTTAGCGCTAAATAAGAACGTCAAAATCAGTAAGTTAAAAAGCGGCGTTAACAACTGTTACGTATATGTAATTTAATTACTTGTGTATTAGTTTCAAAATTCTTTTTTATTTTGATTTTGGAAAATTCAGTCTTTTGTTTTGACCTGATTAGAACGCAAAAGTATTACTTTATCACTATTTTTAGCTCACCTTGGTTGAGACGTTTGTAAACACTAAGTGAAAATGATTGGTTATTACCTAGGTCATGTTCGGCCCACGTGTTAGCCATGTTGTAAACAGCCTTTCTTTTTTATTTATTTCCAGTGTGGGAATCTGATTTTCAGATAGGGCTATTATAGGTTATTTGCGAAATGGTATTTTTTTTGTTGTTGTGCGTTTTGATGATTAAGTGATCACGTGACCCATCACGAGTGTCGACATGATGTTTTAGTTGGGTTTAATACTCATATCTCAGTGAAATTTTGTTAGTCGTAAAACTGTACCTTTGCGCTCAAGGTATTTGTCTTGTTGTTGCCATTTGAGTTGATTTTCGTATTTAAAATAATTTATTCATCCTGGGAAATATTTTCTTCAACGAAATACTTGGACAAAGACATTCACTAAATTATACGGAATTCAAGAGCCGGAATTATATTCTTGGTGGCTCAACAAAGAATTGTTGACACATCAACACAAACTGGTTATAGAGGACGTTATCGCCTTCCATAGTGGAAACTTCATCGATATTCGAACCCGGATTCACTTAGAACTTTTTAGTTATAGGACTTATATATTTGATTTCTAGGATTAATTTTTGGATTATATTCACAAACCGTAAGTCCTATTTCATATTTTTACCTTGTTTTCTAGGTAAATAAATTATTTTGTTAAAATTTACAAAGTTTGTTGACTTCACTCTTTTCTTTTGCTACTTTTGTACGAGCCTACACGTAACACAAGTATGACGCCTTTACCTGAGGCAAAGTGTGTCTATTCTGTGAAAAATGACAGCCACAATTTTGCGTTGAACTTACCCTGAAGTTTTCATTTTTTGGAAGAAGGTTTCTTTACTGTGTCATGCATATGCATAATTTATAGTGATTCCTAAGCGTGTCATGGAAATGCACGGGTAATTTTGATAGTGATTTTGTAACTGTATCAAGGATATAAATAACTAACAGTGCTTCCTACCTGTGCCACGGATATTAATAACTAATAGTGATTAGTAACTGTCTCACGTATACGTATAACTGATAATTATGTATCATGGGAAAGCACAGCTAATAGTGGTTCCTAACGTTATGATGGACATGTATATCTGATAGTAACTCCGAACTGTAGCATGGATATGTTTAACTAATAGTGACTCCAAACCGTATCATAGATATACATAAGTAATAGTGATTCTTAACTGTCTTTTATACGCATAACGAATAATGATTCCTATTTGTGTAATGTAAATGCATAACTAACAATGATTCCTAACCATGTCATGGATATGCAAAACTAATATTGGTTCCTATATGTATCATGGATATGCATAATTAATATTAATTCCTGTGTTATGGATATGCATAATTATAGTGATTCTTATATGTATCATGGACATGCACAATTAATTGTGATTCCTTGCTGTGTCATTGATATTCATAACTAATAGTTTATACTGACTGTATCATGGATAATAATAAATGAAAGTGATTCATATCTATATCACTGTTTTGTACAACTAAACGTGATTTCTAACTGTGTCATCGGACACATAGCTATTAGTGATTCCTAACTGTGCCATCAGTATGCATAGCTATTAGTGATTCCTGAGTCATCGGTACACATAGCTATTAGTGATTCTTAGTTTCATCATGAATATTGATAGCTAACAATGATTTCCTGTGTCACAGATAAGCATAATTTACAGTGATTCCTAACTGTATCACAGTCATGCATAATTGATAACGGTTCCTACCTGTGTCATTGATATGTGTTATATATATTTAATTGAATTGTTTGCCTGTTAGTTTTATTATTTTTTTTTTATTTCACTACATGTTATAGCAATGTAACATTGTTTGCTGGACTTGACCTTGTCCAAAACTGAGTTCATTTCTGCTTGACCTGATTGACTTTTAATTTATTTTTTTTATTTCATTTATGTAAACAACTAATAATAGCGTCATTATTCTCTATGTGTTTGAGCTTATTATCAGAAATATTATTCAGGTAAACATGAAGGCGTAAATACGTTGATCAGGGTAAGGGTTATGGAAATTCCTAAGTGAATTTTGTAGGCTATTGTGTTGTAAATAAACAAGAGGTTATTTTCCATTAGGTAATGGTTATTTTGAGAAAATGCTAACTGTGACCTGGGGTCAAGCAGAGAACTATATTATCTTGTGACTTTGAGGATTTTACCAGTCGTGCTTTAACATCTAGCACTTTAAGTTGTATTATGTTGTGACCAATTTGAGCTGAGTTTTATTTTCTTCATATTATTGAATTCAAGTGATTATTTTCTCTGGAAATATAAAAGTGCTCTGATAAAATTCTTGGATGAAACATTCATTAGAATTTGTACTGAATTCAAACCTGGAATAATATTTCTGTGATTCAACAAGAGACTGTTGATACATCAGCACTTCGCAGGCTATAACAGACACGTCATCGCCTTCAGTTTTGGATCTCTTCGGGACTTGAACTGAGTTTTATTCAGGACTTTTTATTACTAGGACTTGTGTCTTTATTTCTTGGATTATTTTTGGATTTAATTCACAATACCGTACGTTCTTTTTTCTCATTTTTTTCACTTTGTATTCTAGGGAAATAAATTATTTGTTAAATTTTACAAAGCTTGTTGTCTTCACTCTTTTCTGTTATTTATTTTAAGAGTATTGACTCGTAACATATGCATAACTAATAATGATAACTGTGTCGATGATAACTAATTGTAATTCCTATCATGGATATACATAAATATCAAGGATTTCTAACTTCATCATGGACATGCACATGTAATAGTGATTTATAAACGGATGGATTGATGTATTAGTATATCATGATAAAAAAGATAACTTCCTCATTTTCGGGTCACTCAAAGATTTCGTAGTTCTAACTTAATTCAGTTCCATTTTAATATTTAATGAACTTATTTTTTGTCTTTCCATGTAATTTAATAAATATTAAATTAAGAACTGATTTGTTTTCACGACAATCGTAGTAAGATGTGATTACTGAGACAGGCCCCGAATACAATGCAGAAACCTTCCTCTTTGAAAAATAGTAACTAGGGATGGAATTCATCAAAAATATCTCTGAATTCGTCAAAAATATCTTGACCACCAAACCTAAAACCTACACTGATCAATTAATCCCTGTGAAATGTTATAACAAATATGATCATATCGAGTTACGGTTACAAAAACAGCACATCCTACCTATGAAAATATAACATTTGACCTCCAAATATAATCACCCTCCCCAGTCTGTGCAGATGGAGTTAAGAGTATATGGAAACTTAGCGACGGGTTGACATACGGACTCATGGACAGAATGACCAGCGGATGGACAGACTTGACCAATAGTAATATATCCGTAAAAGTGCATGAAATTTTTAAGTCAGTGTATCGAATAGCATGTTTTCAAACCAACCAAACCCTTGAATTCCTGAAAAGCTAACCTGAACCATGACCATGTAATGCAGAAATGTGCCACTTCCTCGAGCGATTTTTAAAGCCACACTCTATGTCAATAAGCGGATAAAAACCAGGTCGCAAACTGTAGGTTGCACATGCATGACGTAATATATGTTGATGGAATTCTTTAGTTTCCGACACCCAAAACAAAAAACCGAATTTCATAATTTCTATCGTGTATTGTTTTTTTTAAACTGCCTATTTCCTTTATAATTTACCTTTTTCTGGGCACGGCTTCGGTAAAATCAAATTTTAAACAAACGTTCCAAATCTGACTGCTGCCTGGTCTGATTAATGATCTAATATTGAATATCACCTAACTCATCCTTATAGATTGCTAGAATGACACGAGTTTGTCTAAATGAGTCAGTCACATAGTTGGCTGTATAGCATATATACAATATTAAATCTTTACAACTACAAACCTATCAGCTAACTGTATTCATTAAATTGTTCAAGTAATACGGTATTAGGTCAGTTACAACGATAGCCAGTTTCAGATAAATAGTTATGCCATGTATTGGCAGAGAATTCTCATGACGTCATTTTTGTTCGTTTCCATAATATTCGTATCCATATTATTCGTTTCCATATTATTCGTTTCCATATTATTTGTGTCCATATTATTTGTGTCCATATTATTCGTATCCGTGTTATTTGTATCCATATTATTTGTACCCATATTATTTGTATCCATATTATTTGTACCCATATTATTCGTATCCGTGTTATTTGTATCCATATTACTCGTATCCATATTATTCGTTTCCATATTATTCGTATCCATATTATTTGTATCCATATTATTCGTATCCATATTATTTGTATCCATATTATTTGCTCACAAAGACAGCGTACTCTGATAGATATGATCGGAAGATACAATTCCCTTCTGACGAATTCGGTGGATTCGGGCGTGTGGATTGTCTTTACACGTTTGCGTTTGTGCATATGTGTGAAGGTGTCTGAAATAATGGTTACAAAATGATTACTGTTTAATATATACCTTCATTGTCCTTCATGTTCAGAATCTACAAATTACCCATATTGTAATACATCTAGGGTATTGTATTTATATCTCCATTTTATAGATTTATTAGATTTTAGTGATTAGTTGTTTCATTATGGGAAGTCG
This sequence comes from Megalonaias nervosa, assembly GCA_016617855.1. NCBI lineage: Eukaryota > Metazoa > Mollusca > Bivalvia > Unionida > Unionidae > Megalonaias > Megalonaias nervosa. The sequence continues at coordinate 2,212 of JAECUM010017421.1, read as the reverse complement.
GTGTTGGGGAAATATTTCTCAGCCCGAGTAATTATCCGATTTCTAGGGGACAATGTCACAGAGTGCAGTACTGATGATGTTTCATGATATCATGATATCATGGTTTAGTTTGACGCTGAGTCCAGGTGAGAGCCGTATCAGTGGGCCTTGAGCCAAGTAGTTCCTATTTAAATCTAAAGGTGTTGATTGGTTGTGTACTTCCTTATGAAATATTTGTGATAGTGACTGATAGCTTGTACAATGGAATACTTGAGATGAGGTTGTTCCATTATCTGGAGACGCCTTTTATTATTGGCATAATGGTAAATGTAGTGTAAAGTTACATGTGAAATAATGCTCAAAGTCGTGGTTCGGCCGACACAGGGATAGAGTAGGAAAATAGGTCCCTGTATTTAGTGTTGAGTTGTGAAGTGTATTTTCGTGGTGTGAATTACTAGCACTACGTTATGGAATCGTAACAAGGAGAAGCCATGCAATTGTGCAGCTGTGATATTTGTGGTCATTCAATGATTGGAGAAATATTATTTGTAGTCTTGGCGCGTTATTAGAACTTCCAGACGACAAAGGTTGTTGTCGAGAAGTCCTTGGAAATAAAACGAAAACAAGTGAGCTCTAGCAGAATTCACGCGAGTGTTGGATTCGCCTGGTAAAGAGACCCTTTCGTGTATAACAATATCATTATCTTGACTGTTATTCTTCAACAAGAGTAATCTTGATCACACTTCTATCCAGATTCAACAAACTAGCATTATGCCTAACGTGCGACGTTCTTGTTTTACTGTTAAACTTGCCAAATATTTATATCAGTTCTCTCAAAAATCTTGAATTTAACGCAATATAACTTTCCGCCATTGTTTATTATCGGTCCATAAATGCAAATAAATCAGATTTGTATTCCCTCCGCTGTTTTCGCCACTACGCTAGTTATCTTTCGGTTAAATAAATCAGGTCGTAGATTATGATCCAGCTGAGCTCTAAGTCTGGGTCTGTCGTTGTGTTCATTGGTTAATATCTGGAAAGTATATCCCTTCATATGTCTGTGTGTTGATTTGTTAATATCTGCAGAGTATCTCCCTCCATACGTCTGTCTTGTGTCGATTGGTTAATATCTGCAGAGTATCTCCCTCCATACGTCTGTCTTTGTGTTGATTGGTTAATATCTGCAGAGTATCTCCCTCCATACGTCTGTCTTGTGTCGATTGGTTAATATCTGCAGAGTATTTCCCTCCATACGTCTGTCTTTGTGTTGATTGGTTAATATCTGCAGAGTATCTCCCTCCAGACGTCTGTCTTGTGTCGATTGGTTAATATCGGCACAGAATTTCCCTCCAGTTTTCGCTATCATTATTTCTATCCTGTTTTTATGAGTTCATTGTTCGTACTGTGTGCGCACTGTTTGTTTTAAGATGTTGATGGAAGTTGATTTATTAATTTCCTACCGCATAAACTCACGCAATCCTCTCAGTCTTCTTACACATTAAAACACGCTGTCGATTTTCCAAAATCAAGCTGTTTCATAACGAACAATATTGCTTTCGTTGGTATCATGTGTGCTGTTGTTCAACTTCGTTTCGTAATTTTAGTGCCACATTTTATCATGCCCAGTTATTAGCATAAGAATATTTAAGATAGGATATATCTGCACTCGAGCAAATATAATGTCCGAAATGCCCATTTTTTATTTAGTCATAAAAGGGAAGTCATGAAATATGTAATTTGTTATCCACAACTGAACTCGTGATGTTCTCATCATTCTTTCCCTCCTCCAAGTTAAGCGTGATTTCTATTTAATAAAAGTTGCAGACAATAAATAGATGTCCTTAATGTCCGGATAAGAAAATAAAAATTGAATAAGATATATTGCTCACTATTCTATACATCTGTTGCAAGAGAGAATTCATTAAGTTAATGACGTTCATTGCCAATCCGACCGCATGTCCTTGTTTGGTATCTTCCCAATGATTTCAGAGCAGGACAACGGTTATTGACCAAGCGATGTGGAGAGATTTTGCTTAGCAGCGGGTTCTTTCAAATTTGGGGGCAAAAGGTCAAATGTCAACGTCACTGAATTCGAGGAATACAAACTATACTTCTGCACCATAGATTCAATAGCATCAAACATTCAAAATCGCTGTTTTTGTGTTTTATTTGTTTGTTTTGTCTATGTTTTGTATATGCCTTTCAAAAAGACTCATTAAGAGTCGAAAGCGCT